>JBBPBX010014761.1:0-40766 GCA_038048925.1 Garcialebias charrua | reverse complement strand
TCCTTTTCAGCTAACAGGCTGGAATTAATTCCAGATCCTGGCCTAAACAGCTGGGCTGCGACTTCCTGTGTGAGTCTTTGAGGGTCAACCACGGTTGGGGAGTGGGCCTCCACGTTGATGTGTTAACAGACTTCCCTGATCGAGTCTCCTCGAAGACAGATGGAGTCTATTAATTTTATTAGAATGAGTTGGGACAGGAAAGCTACTGTTTCCCTCCAAAACAGGATTTATTGGATTGAGGGACTGCTGCTTCTGTAAACGAGCAGATCTCCTGATTCCAATTGTTGTCCCACCAGGTGGGATACTGTGTAGGGACAAGTTTGATGCAGCTTTGTGAGGAAAATCACGTGCTGCTCTTCTACCGCTCAAGCGTTACGTGTCCTTCATGAATAATAAAGGAGCAACAGCAACGTGTGAACGTGGGGATGGTCCTTTGTGACCGGCAGACTCAAGATAATTTGTTGATAAGGAGCACAGTTTCCTTTCAAAATCAGGAGGAAAATTCTGGTTAAACTCCGATTCTTTTACACGCACAGTAACGTGATCACAACCACTGCTTTGAGGTTGTGAAAATTGTGTCTGCCTTGGGGCATCCGACGTGCTCTCCTGTGGTGCAAACATGTCATGTGGTCATCTGGTTAGTGTATTAGCCGGCCCCTTAATAAGAATAATAATAATGAATTCAATTTATAATGCACTTTTCATTAATAAAAATCTCAAAGTGCTACAAAGTGTAACAAAGCAAAGATCAAAATAAAACAAGTGATAAAATCAAATAAAATCAATAATAATATCGACTAAGATCAAAGATAAAATCATGTGGATGCAGATTAGGCTTGCTTAAAAAATAAATAAAATAAAACAAGTGATAAAATCAAGTAAAATCAATAATGATATCAGCTAAGATCAAAGATAAAATCATGTGGAGGCAGAATAGGCTTGCTTAAAAAGAAAAGTCTTTATGCTGCTTTTAAAGTCAACCAGTGACTGTGGAGCTCTCAGGTCGTCAGGGAGGGAGTTCCACAGGCGGGGGGCAGCCACACAGAATGCTCGGTCTCCCATGGTCCTCAATTTGGTCCGAGGAATATGAAGGAAATTACTGTTCTGTGATACCCCTTGCTCATAATAGAGCGGGGGCTGGGACATGTGCCCTTTCCCACCTGTCTCCGCGAAAGCCCCTCTATTTGTAACTGGGTCCTAGACTTCTTAACAGACAGACCACAGTCCGTGAAGATCCACAACTTCTCCTCCTCCACCATCACCCTCAGCACTGGCTCTCCTCAGGGATGTGTGCTGAGCCCTCTTCTGTTCACTCTGCTCACATATGATTGTATAGCCACACATCCAGGCTGTCATATTGTTAAGTTTGCAGATGATACAGCTGTGGTGGGATGCATCACAGATAATGATGAATCCAGCTACAGACAGGAGGTGGAACATCTGGAGAGCTGGTGCAAAGAGAACAACCTTCACATGAATGTGAAGAAGACGAAGGAGATGATTGTGGACTTCAGAAGGAACAAACACACCCACACCCCACTGTATATAGGTGGATCTGCGGTGGAGGTGGTCTCCAGCTACAAATACCTGGGTGTACACTTGAATGATAACCTCAGCTGGAGCAACAACACCACCAGCCTGATCAAGAAAGGTCATCAGAGACTCTACTTCCTCAGACGGCTGAGACGAGCCGGTCTGAGAAGCCCAGTCCTCACCTCGTTCTACAGGTGTGCAGTGGAGAGCGTCCTGTGCTCCAGCATCAACGTGTGGCATGGAGGCTGCACAGTTGCAGAGAGAAAAGCTCTGCAGAGAGTGGTGAAGGCTGCACAGAAGTCTGTGGGAGTCAGTCTCCCCACCATCACAGACATTTACACCTCCAGATGCAGAAAAAGAGCCACCTGCATCATGAAAGACCTCACTCACCCAGCACACTCACTCTTTGCACCACTCCCCTCGGGACGGAGGTTGAGGAGCATCAAATGTAGAACCACTAGACTGAGAAACAGCTTCTACCCTGAGGCTGTCAGACTCATGAATAAATAAATAATAAGAATAAACACTGCAAAATGTCACATCATACTGATACTGTACTGATCTGTTTCTTGTTGCTGCGTTCATCTGTGACCATCTGCTCATGTTCGTGCTGCTGTTTATAATGATGTTTTTCTACTACATTAGGGCTTAGTGTATTACTAGCTGATGTGATGTCTCTCTTAGTTAATCCTAGATGTTATTATTGTATTTCTCTTGCATTTGTTGTTGGATGTAACTGGGACCCTGTGTACATAATCTCGTTTTCAACACATGTACTACATGCGGTGCAAATGACAATAAATTCTCTCTGACTCTGACTCTGACTCTGAAAGGTGTAGGGTCTGTTCACAGACGCCTCTGGGTCTGTCTTCTGGAGACAGGTCCAGAGGCACCCTGCTGGGGCTTATTGAATAGGCTGGCACCCCATGAGCCGTGAGGGAGGGGGATGTGCCCCCCCCCCTTTATGACGGCTGACAGGCCAGAGGCCCGTACTGTTGACATTATTTGTGTTGGTGTTTTTTTTTTTTTTTCAATAAAACAGGGATGTGCTGTTTTATGAGTTTTATTCGTGCTTACGTGCAACGACATACATGATTTGATGTCACTCACAGCAGGGAGAACATGGTTTGTGCATGCAACAGAGTTATCAGCCATTTGTACTTTGCTACAAATAAAGTCTGAACAAGGTGCAAACACTCCCGTTACCGCGTGGGCGGGAGGTCGTCTAAAATGTAAACGTGGGCCTGGTTCATCAGGCACGTTTTTGACGAGTGTCCCGGTTCGCCGAGGAGGCCCTATGCCTGCTCGCTTGGCGTGGGACAAACCTATTTTTGCTCCATGCGTGCTCGGAGCGAGGTTGGTTCGGCGGGGGTCTCTGCCGAGGCTCCTCCTCGTATGCTGTCCGCTTCTGCGGTGGCGCACGCGTCGTCGAGCGGTGCCGCGGCTGTGCAGGTCTGCCTCCAGCGGGCTCTCTGGGGGGGGCGAAACTCCGACGAGGAATGCCCACCCTGAGGGCTTCAGCCTGCCTGCGCCTTTGGTCCAGCTTGGTTTGGATTCGCTCCAAAGTCTGGCCAAAAAGTCCCTCCGCTTCTATCGAGTGGTGGAGAAAAGGCACCTTTTGTCCCTCCGGTAAATCCGTCAACGTCATCCACAGGTGGCGGATCGCGATGACCACTTCCGCCATACCTCTGCCCTGAGCCACAGCAGCTGTCCCCATCATACGGAGAACGAAGTCTGTAGCTCTGTGGGCTTCGTCCAGTAATTCGGCAGCAGCTTGCTTATCCGAGGTTTCCTGCAGTTGTTGGAGTTTTTCTGCGAGGTAAGCCTGCATCATCGCGGACGCGTTCATGGCGCGCGCCGCAAGTCCTTGAGCTCTGTAGCACTTCTCGAGAAGCGACGCTGAGGCTTTGCTGGGGATAGTCGGATTTGTTCCTGATGATCTGGGAGCTAGGTGGGACGCTAGTGTGTCCTCAATCTGAGGTGCGTTGGCTAGTCCCACCTGATCCATGCCTTCTACGTCGAGGAATTGTGAGAGAGGAAGGAGCATGGGCACTCGTGGCTGAGACCAGGTGCGGGTCAGTTCCGTGAGGAAGTCTGGGAACACGGGCATCCTTTGCCTTGTTGCAGCCTGCTGTTTTGAATAAAAATAGTTCCCCGCCAGCCTCGTGACCTGTTGGCGAGGTGGGGGTTCCGGCCAGGGGATGTTCAACGCGTCCGCTGCTCTGTGGCACAGGTCGAACAGGGCCGGGATGGAGAAGTCCGTTTCAGGGAGCGCAGGTATCGGGGTCCTGGGGAGGTCCTCTCCCGGATCCTCGATTTCGAGTTCTGGTTCCTCCGCTGAAAATTCGCCCGAGGCTGAGATGGAGATCTCGTCTTCATTCATCATGCCTCTGGTGTCGAACTCGACTGTTAGGTCCACCATGGGAGCAAGCGGGTCAGGGCTGTCGCCCCATTCGACGCGCGTGCTGTCGTGTAGAGCCATGTGTTCGAGCTCTGGGGTCGGAGTGAGGGTCTCCGTGGTGTCTGGGTCCTGTGGACCAGCTGAGCTTCCCATGGCCTTAGCCACGAGGTCCACCCGATGCCGCAGCACCGCATCCAGCATCTGGCTGCAGTGTGGGCAAGAATCGGGCGCGTCCTGAGCTTGTCTTGCATGAAATATACCCAGGCAGACTGGACAGGCCTCATGGGTGTCCGTTGCTGCGAGAGCAAATCCACAGCCACTGGGACAGGTGCGCGAGGTTGGGCTCGCCGTCCCGTTGGTTTTCCTTTGAAGTTTTGTCTTTCGCTTTCCCTTCTCCGGAGGCATGTCCGAGATAAGGCGAGCGAGACCTTCCAGAATCCTTTTTCTATTGTTCAAGTGTCTCCTCCGTCGTGTCACTTTCGCTGACTAGCCCGCTAAGTATGTTAGCCGGGGTAGCGGTTGTGGTGTAGTTATAACGCCGTTGAGCGAAGCAACCTTTCGCTAGTCCATCAGTACGCTGGGAAAAATTCTCTGTGCGCTCTGTGCAGGGAGCGAGCTCACCTCAAGTTGAGCGATGGAGCAGCAGAGAAGTCCCGCAAAGAGAGGTAGTTCAGGTTTAGCGAGGTGAAGGGCAAAAAGAGACAGTTGGAGGGGCCTCAGTCGCCTAAGTACCTAAAGGGCGGTACCTCTGGCGTGGGGTGACTCCCCCTACCGTAAAATGCATGAATGTATTCCTTCAGGTAATCGCGTGTGTGCGCAATTCCCATAGCAAGTATGTTGCACCGAGAGACCGAACTGAAAAGGAACTACAAAATGGCGGCACCTGTTCAAAGTATTTGTTGTTGTTTTTTGTCCTATTGGTTGGCTCTCACTCCCATTGCTCCTGTTAATGTTTTAATCCCATACCGTCCCATTCTCATGAGTAATATTAAAGTTGACAATCATGTGTTGTGTACACTCTTACGTTGAAAACCCACAAAAAAGTGAGTCTGCGAAAGTCGAACTGCGAAGTATTGAGTGACTTCTGTATATGTATGGAACAGCAGTTTGGAGAATTTGGACTCTATACAACTTTGTGGATTAGTTGAGGCTTGTGGTTTGCACAGACTTGGCAGCCATTTTTTGTGGTTGGTGTGCATGTGTGTGTTTTTGAGAGAATAATACAATTTGTTTCTTGAGAAAGAAACCAGCAGTGACCGTAACTGTGAGGAGTTCATTGTAGTCGGGCCGGTGTCGAACAGCGTCTGCAGAAAATGATGGGTGTTGTATTTTGGGTCGAGCTGGAAGTCTCCTCTGATCTGGGCTTTGTGGGTGTTTTGTAATTACAAAGTGGCAGCAGCAGCTTTTCATTGTGGTAAATCCCATGCGCTGATGGATGTAGTTATTACATGATTCACTGCCGTCGGGGAGTTTGTCGGCTTTAAAGTCTGTTGTTGGAGACTTCTGGAGACTATTGGTGTCTATATGGCCTAACTGTCGTAAGGCTAGAACCGATTATGTAGGCGTCTGTTTGGATTAAAGGATCCTTTCACCAAAATTTAAAAGGAAAAGAAAGAAAAACTTAATTTGTGCAAAAAATCTACAGAAAATGTTCTGTTCAGACTTGGTGTCTCTGTTTTTTCTGCATAATTTCCAGGTCTTTTTTTTTTTTTTTTTTTACAGTTCTTACCAATGAACGCTGTTATTCAGCACTTACTGTCATTAATTTCCTGTCTGGTTTATTTGACTGTTAGCAAAATACCCATATGAACCACTGAATGTGTTTTTGATTGGTTATTCAATTTTTTTATTTGATTTATTTTACATCTGATTAACTTTTGAATTAAATCTAATTAAAGATGTCAAGTTTATGCTCAATAATCCAGGTAAAAAAAAAAATCCAACGAAGTTAAGTCCGGTAATCTTGAGGGTTTCTTTTTTTTTCTGAGACATTGTGACGGACTGATGAAGTCCTTTGGATGAAGGACGAAACGTCTCAACACACACACAAAAAAAGAAACCATCCAGAGGACCTGACTGAAATTTGTTGGATGTTCTACCTGGATTATTGAGCATGCACTTTGATGTTTTGAATCACTTTGGCCATGGCTGCCTCAGGGGAGTCGATGGGGGAGAGGGCGGGCCCCAGAAACCATCTTATCACCATCAAACTGTTTAGCCCACTATGTGAAGGTGCTGCTTGTGGGGGTGAATTTCTTGTGGCTCCTTGGACTGATGAAGTCTTTTGGGTGAAGGACGAAACGTCTCAACAAAAAAAATTAACTGTCCAGATGACATGACTTCACTTTGTTGGGCTAATTAAAGATGGTGCCTGATCTTAGCCAACACTAAGATGGCTATAAGTTTGTCAGTTTTAAAAATATTAAGCTAAAATTCAGTATGGTAGTAACTGAGAGTTATCCTCAACACATACTTGAAGCACTAACTGGTCATGAGGAGTAAAAAAAGGTCTAACATGATGACGATTTGCCAAATAAAATTTTATTACATTTCTAGTCTTCTTAATATGCTGCATAAAAGTAAAATTTGAGTCAAACAAAACACCAAGATTTTTGAATTGATCCACTACATCAAGTCTCTTTCCATTCACATGCACACTTGTTCTTGAGCCCTCTGCTTGCTGGCGAGGAAATTACATACCGTATTTTTTGGATTTTGAAGCCGATGAGATAAAGGTACCATAACAACAGATTGAACATCAGCAGCTTCTTGTGCTGTCTTAGCATGCACTGTATGTACAATACAGTATTGTCTACATATAGCTGAACTTTAACACTTGACCATGCATTTGGTAAGTCATTAACATAAATACAAAACATAATACTGTAGGCCCTAATACAGAGCCTTGTGGGATGCCCAGCTGAGCAGTGAAAATGTGTTGAGATTGAATCACCAATCTCTACAGCCTGTATTCTATTAGAAACACATGATTTCATCCAGCAGAGGGCCTAGTTTGAAAATTTTTAAATAAGAGAGCTTTGATGAGAGTGCATCAATATTATTTGCCAAATACATGATTTAGATCTAAAAATACAGCTCCAATACAACCCTGATTGTCCCATAAGTTTTTGATATTCTCAAAAAAAGAAAAAAAAAAAAAGAAATATATGTGTCTTTTTCAGTTGAATGATATTTGTGAAAATCAAACGGCATTGGGTGTAGCACAAATATTAAGATGGTTACCGTAATTAGGTGCTCATGTATCAGCAATCTTTGAAACTACAGGTAAACTACCTGGCCGGTAATTTTCTGGTTTGGTTTGATGACCATCCCTATTTTTTGGGTAAAAAGATTTAGAGCTTCCAGATTTTGTTTAATAAAAAATATTACTGCTGTCCTCTGTTTCATTGCTTTTCAATGTCTTGGACTAGTCATAGTGTTGTAGGGCATCCTTCTGAGTCAGTTGGTTACATTTAGGGATTACATTAAAATAGCAAATTTTAGGTAAATTAGTTGAATGTTTTCTGATTAATGTTCTTGCACATAAAATAAAGTTATGATCAGAAAGCCTTGACAGGAGAAGAAAGGTTTTAGGGATCTTATTGGAGTCTTGTAAATATGGCTGTTTTAGAGGGTTTTGTTATTCTTGCTGTTCCTTGTATAATTTGATTAAAATAAAACCATCTACAAGTTGTTTCAGGTTCTTTCCGCTGTACCCTGAGAAGTTGTTCACATCTTTTGAACGTCACATTAAGTAAAAGAAAAAACTCATTTTAGCTGAACACCTGAAACCATTAGGTCTGGTACATACAAATTAACCCATTGCTCAACAGCAGTACAACCTTAACGTCTGTCTTGTTGTGTATGAAAGCATAGTGTGTGTACATTTAGTTGCACAAACGGGTGCATTTGCTGCCCACTATGCCAAAGTTTCTAACAAATATCATGTTTTTATGTTAAATTGTGATAGTTATGATCACTTTGGACAAATTTAGGAAAAAAACAATACATGCAATCTATACTCAACGATCTGTTAGCCTCTGGAGTATCTGTTGGGGAGACCTCTCGGCTACGACCACAGCACATTTAAACTCATATTCTGTAAGATGGACTGAATTGAAGCCATCTTTGTGTTTGCTAAGTTTCAGCGGTGGCTGCCACACACCCAGAGGTATTTACATTAATGCCCGCCTTTCATGGTTATAAATATAGAAACTGGCATTTAAAAAGTCCCATAACTTTTTCTGAAAGCAGCTCCAAAAGAACGAGCTTCAGCAGATAAAACAAAACCGACGCGACAAATGAAAACTGCAACGTGCGCGTGTGTGTTTTTTCAGAAATCAAAATCATAATTTGATAGTTTGGGATTTATTTAGGCTTTCAGTAAATGCAGCAACGCTATGGAAAACTCAAAACAACGAGTGCGTCGTTCTTTAGATTATGCTATGGAATATTCCATTTGCAACATTTAAACACTTTCCTATTTAAACTAAGTTTATTACTCTTCATCAAGCAAAAAGGTGTCATTTTGGATGCATTTTACCGATTACATTCACTCAACTGTTTAAAGACGAGACATTTTCTGCATGCTTTGATAAAAATAAAAAATAAACGAAAAAAGAAAGTTGTCCTTTTTGTGCTTTTTGTGTCTTGTTGTGGCCAACCGATGGGGCGTGGTGGCCTCGCGGTGTAGCTTGGCAGCGGTACAAGCCAGGCCTGGATTTTCTGATGTGGAGAGCCTGTTGGGAAACTGAGACTGAGTGCAGAGGAGCAAAAACAGGAGGGAAATGGGGGGAGACGGGGTGTGTTGGTGTTTGTAAGAAGGGCGTGTCTGTTGGTAAGTGTGGAGGTGTACTGTGTGTGTAACTCCAAGGACTACAGCCCCTCTTCCTGTACGTTGTTAAAGCCTGGCCAGATGGCAGCTCTTAACTCTAAAATAGGAAAAGCAACCGCTTTGTGTTTTGACACTAAAAACAGTAAATAATAAAATGATCATAAGTGTTCCCCTGTGTGTTTTCACCTGTTCCTGTGTGCTGTGACCACTGAACTGCACCAGCATCAAGTATTCAGGAGAACAGGGCTTCCCTCTGACATCCTGCCTCGCTCTGCTGACTCCTGATGGACGCGCTCTTCTCTCATATCCGTGGAAAACCTGTTTGCAGACACGCTTGCATGTACTTGATGGGAAGATAGGATCAGGTTGCTCCTTTGTCTTGCTCTTCACGTTGCTTGAGTTGCTTGAATGGTGGAAATGTGACCTAATAATGTGTGTATGAGTGTGTGTGTGTGTATGAGTGTGTGTGCTTGTTTTGCTGCAGTTGTGCGGGGAGAATGCTGACTCATGCTTGAAGAATGACAGAATTGTGAGGCTGCTTGTTGGTCTTGTACGCACTAACATAGGTGTTTTGGTATTTTGCAAAACAAACAGTTTCTGTTGTTTGCACCTTTCATCCACCTGTAAATTGTATTTTTGGTGGGAAAAAATAATTTTCATTTGTTTTTATGTGCACTTGACCAAAGATTGATGCCATTTCATCCACTGTAGGCTTGTCTACCTTTGCTTTGTGTATTATGTATTTTTAACCGCAGCAACAATGGATTATTTTAGCATTTTCTTCTGTATTATGAGCCCGTCACCATTAAACTTCAGTTTAATTACAGAAGCAAAATTGGGGAATGGAGTTAAAGAAGCAGAAAAAGAAAAAAGCTGTTTCACCTCAAGTCATGTTCCGAACGATATTTATTTGTATTTATTATAACATTAATATCTATTCCATTGCCGTCATCTTTTTATTACATTATTTCATTATTTTTTTATTCTTACTTTCATTGCATTCAAACATTTTTGTTGGATTTTTGGCTTCTAGTCAAACCTGTTTATCTTTTTACGTTCACAAAAAAATTATGCATCTTTTTAATTAAAAAAAAATTATTTTAAGAAAACAACTGTGACGAGGTTAACTTGTGTGTTTTTGTGTGTTTGCTTTATTCAGATGGCTTCTTTTCAGTTGTAGCAGGAGACTGATTCGGCTCAAAATTCATATTAGGTTTTATATTCTGCTGTTTTTCCGTCTCAAAGCAACACTGAACATTTGATTTATCAACAACAAAAGCTTAAAACATTTATTTTAACCATTCTTTGTTACTGAATTAAAAACACACAATGTGTACTTCATTCGTTTAGCCTTATTTCTTTTTTTTTGTTGCTAATTTACTGGCGATACCGTTAAACATTTTCAGCGTAAGCTCAACAACATCCACATCACTCATGGTTTGAATGGATTTACTGTTCAATTTTCAGTTTTGTAAGAAAAATTGTGACACCTTTAATATCATTCTAACCTTGTGATACAGATAAATAATCTCACTAGATGTCATTTTATTGATCATCTTTAATACATAAATCCATAGAGGCAGCTGATACAAAACATCATTTGGTCAATGCTCCTTCTCATTTAAAGGTCCTCATATCTGGAACAGTTTACCATCAGCAATAAAAACATTGACTGATCTTAGAGGTTTTAATTCCCAGGTGAAAAAATGGTTGAAACAAAACCAAATCTGTGAACACTGAATCCTATAGGGACAGAGGAGCAGCTGTGTGTGTGTGAGGGAACTGTTTAAGCCATTTAAACTTCATTAATTTTTTATTTTTTTAGATGTTTTTATATAGGGAACTGTTTAATCTTAATTAAATTTTAATTTTATTTTAGCTGTTTTTATATAAAAGTCCAACCAAGGACTGGGTTTGCAAATTAGCCTATGGCTAGAAATCCTGTGTACAAGACAACGGTTGCTTCGTTTTTAACATGTAACATTGTTTATTGTGCTGTCCTTGTTCAAATAAACTTGAATGAAATGAAATGATTCTATCAACTTAAAAGGGGCTGTTTAAAAAATGACACAAATTAATAGCATTTTTGTTTTTTCATTTTTTTGGTTCTAGTTCCCTGAGTGTGGCTTTTATGGCATTTATGACAAGATTCTGCTCTTCAAGCACGACCCGGGCACCAACAACATTCTGCAACTGGTTAAATCTCCAGGTGACATCCTGGAGGGAGACCTGGTGGAGGTGGTGCTCTCTGGTAAGATTTTATATTCTTCTTTTTTCTTAAGCCTATTCTTTACTTATTTAAAGGTTCAGTATGCAGTTTCTGTAGAACTGCAGCACTTAGAAATATTTTCAACAGGCAAAGCATTCTGATCCCTCCCCCTCAGAGCCATATGTGGCTCTGCCCCCTTGTGGTCTGTTGAATTTCAAATTCAAGCTCTGTTTTTATTGGCTGATTCAAATTCAAGCTCTGTTTTTATTGGCTGGTTACAAACTCTGTTTTTATTGGCTGGAAAATGGCGGGTCACCTTTTCTTTTTAGAAATGCTTATTTACCACCTGGAGAAGCAAGGGGACAATATTTTTTTTTATTTTTTTTCAGAGATTACCTGGCTAACATCAGTCTGTCAGGAGGTAGTGACAGAGTGAAGAAATATGTTAATAAAAAAAGCTACATACTGAAGCTTTAATGTTGCTGATGTTATAATAGCAGAAAAATGACTTCCTCTTCGTTTCCTCTTTGATGTCTCCAGTTTTACTTTTACATTTTGTCCGGCTACACAATGGTAACCCTGTCCTAACACCCACAGTCACCCCTCTGTGCCCCTCTTATCTTTGTCAGCGGCAGCCACCTTTGAAGACTTTCAGATTCGACCCCACGCACTCAACGTGCACTCGTACCGAGCCCCGGCCTTCTGTGACCACTGTGGAGAGATGCTGTTTGGACTGGTCCGACAAGGGCTGAAGTGTGATGGTGAGGGCGACGAATCAAATAAAACAAAATAAAGTGATACGGCGTGAATTAGAAGTGACACCTCTGAGATCAGCTGTGTGGAGTGAACTCACTCTCATCACTCTGGTGCTGGGTTGATGCTCGCCTCTCTGAATCTTTGATCCGTGCCGCCCCCTGCAGGATGTGGCCTTAACTATCACAAGCGCTGCGCGTTCAGCATCCCGAACAACTGCAGCGGAGCTCGCAAAAGACGCCTGTCCACCACCTCCCTGAGCAGCAGCCAGTCCCTGCGCCTCTCCACCACCGAGTCGGTCCACAGCGTGGGCTCAACCTCCACCTGCAATGAGGAAGCCAGTCTTATTCGCTCTCACACACAAATGGTACCACTGTTAGTTTGCCATGTTAAGTTACTTGTTTTGTTTTACCGTATTTTCCGGAATATAGGTCACAGCTTTTTATCATTTTTGCATGCCCTGCGACCTATATTCAGGTGCAACCTATTTATGGCTTTTTATAAAATAAGCTGATTTGTAATCATTTATTAACAAAAATTAAACTGAGACACACTCTTACAATAATGTCAGCTAACAAATATATTTTTTAGGTGTTTATCCTGCTAAAATTATTCATTTATTAAAGAAAAGTTCAGCTCAGACACATACCGTATTTTCCGGTGTATAGGTCGCACCTTTTTATGGTTTTTTCAAGGCCTGCGACCTATACACCAGTGCGACCTATTTATGGATTTTTTTTCATATTTTTAGACCAATTTTTGGCTGAGTTATGGCCCTTTTTCCCTGTTGCATAAAATGGTGCAGTACCAGTTTCGGCCACCAGGGGGCAGTGCAAGTGCAGTACCAGTTTCGGCCGCTATGATCGCTAAAGAGGCCTGTACCAGTATTCTGCTTTATTTACAGATTTATTTGGGTGTAGCTGTAACTGTCAAAGTGCATTTCAATCAGCTGCACCTCCAGATGCTGCATATTTCAGCTCACAGTCAGCTCCACCTCCAGATAATAATAATAATAATAATAATAATGAATTCCATTTATAATGCACTTTTCATTAATAAAAATCTCAAAGTGCTACAAAGTGTAACAAAGCAAAGATCAAAATGAAACAAGTGATAAAATCAAATAAAATCAATAATAATATCGACTAAGATCAAAGATAAAATCATGTGGATGCAGATTAGGCTTGCTTAAAAAATAAATAAAATAAAACAAGTGATAAAATCTAGTAAAATATAATAAAATTGCTGCAGCTATCCTGCACTGGTTTCCACAGCAGCTGCAACTCTGAGCAGATCACCTTCAGCTGCAACTGATTTGTCATTTATTAACAAAAATTAAAGTGAGACACAGTCTTACAAAAAAGGCAGCCAACAAACATTTTTTTAGGAGTCTGTAGTTTAATTTTAATGATGTTGGTGGTATTTACATTTTGAAATAAGCTGATTTGTAATAATTTATTAACAAATATCAAAGTGAGACACAGTTTTACAAAAAAGGCAGCCAACAAACATTTTTTTAGGAGTCTGTAGTTTAATTTTAATGATGTTGGTGGTATTTACATTTTGAAATAAGCTGATTTGTAATAATTTATTGACAAAAATTAAAGTGAGACACAGTCTTACAAAAATGGCAGCTAACAAATGTAGGTGCGACCTAGGTGCGACCTATACACCGGTGCGACCTATTTACGGATTTTTCCAGTTTATTGATAAATATTAGACACTGCGACCTATACACAGGTGCGACCTATACACCAGAAAATACGGTATTTGCTATAATTTTTTTTATCAAACAATTACTAATTGTTTTTAAGTGTTAATCTTCTTAAAAGCCTTGCTGTGCACTCCTGTGGCAGACCTTTGCAGCAGAGCTAAACACGGTCCACATTTTGACGTAGGTGCGACCTATATTCAGGTGCGACCTATATAAGGATTTTTCCTATTTTTTGGCAATAATTGGACAATGCGACCTTTATTCCGGTGCGGCCTATATTCCGGAAAATACGGTAATTTAATTAAACATCCTGTTTAATGCGTCTTGAGCTCTGGTTAAACTCTGGTTATAAGACGGCACTGGACTGGACGTGTGTCATCCTTCTGTCAGGACACAGTTTGGACACACGTTGGTGGCACAGAGTAGTCTGAGAACGAGGACACGGGTGCTCGCTCAGGCTTTCATACTTTAAATGGTTTTCATTTTAAAGACATGCAGGTAGGTTTTCAGACACAACCTTTGAAACAGCCTGCAGGACTGCATTCCACATAGAGGTGGTGTTCGGTCACGGATTCATCCGAACTCTCGAGACGTTTAGGGCCATCTAGGCAGAAGCTGCGCTTGTTGCAGATGCTTATCTCTTGGTAATTTGCTCCAGTTTTGAATAGAATGAAAGAATCTCAAATTAAAAGTGGCTTTACATCAAGAGTAGTTGTGGAGCAGCTTTAATCTACAATTCAGTCATGGTGCTTAAGGACTGTTCTTTCTTTCAAGCTTCGGCTGATGATAAAAACTCCTAAAGTTTGATGTTAGCTACAAAAAACAGAATGAAACTTTAAGCAATACCTAAAAAGAAAGTGCTCAGCAGCTGAAAAGGAACACAATTCCCTCAGGAGAGGATGAAATATGAACATTTGCAACACCTACATGTTTTACATGTGCCTTATGTATTTGGTAGGGATGGGGCAGATCCGATCCAGTATCGGTATCAGTATCCGATACCAGCAGAATGTAAGTATTGGGTATCGGAACCAACCTGCCGATATTTCCGATACTTTCTAGATGTCAGAGAGCACATATATTTCACCATACTCTGTGACTTCTGTCTTAACATTGTTACTTAGCGGTATATTAGTGTTCAATTATAGATTAAATCTGTATCTGTTGATAAAATTCAACAAGAATTACAACTCATATAGTGCCAGAATTAAAAATAAGACTAGAAAATGGGGAGTAGAATGTGATGATTTCCCATAATGCTTAGCAGTATTTTAGACTAGTGTTCCTTGCACCATGAGTCAGAAGGACGTCTGTGGAAGAGACCTGCCTCTTCTTGTATGCCATTTGTTTGTGAATTACTGTAGTGAGGCTCAGAGTGTCTTCTTTGGGTTTACCTCACACAAGTCCGAGTTTTGTGCAACATACGTGCTCTCCCTTCAAGAACTTAATTATTACAGCCTCCTATGCTTGAACACCGATATCGGATCGGAAAAGTATCGGTATCGGTCGATACTAAGTTGTTATGTATCGGTATCGGATCGGAAGTGAGAAATGTGGATCGGTGCATCCCTAGTATTTGGTAGAATGATGTGAATTTGACATATTGGAGACTGAAATTAAAAACAAAGTGTGACCCACCTTGACATAACCCAACATTGAAGCGTGTTCTTGACGTGTTTAGTGCTTCTAAAGACTACCACTGTACGTCTAATAGTTCAGTAAGAACAGTTTAAAAGACACAAAGACCAAACAACTCCACAGCATACACGACATAACGTTCATGGACGATGTAAAGTTGACCCTGTTGGTAGTTTAATGAAATGTTTACTTCTGATTTACCCTTTCTGATCAACAACTTTTATACGTCCTTCGAAAACCGAACTTATGGAATAGTCTCTGTCCGTCCATATGTTTGTAATCCTTCTCATGTCCCGTTTAGAACTTCTGATCTGCTCAAGATAATAATATAACACTTGATACTTATTTATACCATCATTTGACAGCATGTCACGTAATCTTTCCATCACCCCAGCTCTAGAGTAAAGGTCACAAATCAAAGGTAATGCAAGTTTTTTGCTTGTCCGGGCCATTGCTATGGATTGGTGAGTTGCTTGCTGACGGGCGTGCAATTTGCTGTATACGATACTCTTGTTATCGTCTTGTGACCACTAGCATGATAGTTTTTTTTTCTCTTGAAATGGCAAAAATGGGCATAAAAATCCTATTTGTTGTTTCTCTAATTATCTTTGTTCGTCTCATTGATTTTAGCCGCGAACTGCCAGCGACGTGCGGCGGTTCTACACAGGCCGACCTGTCCATTTGGACAAGATGCTGATGACCAAGGTGAAGGTTCCCCACACGTTTGCTGTTCACTCGTACACCCGGCCGACGGTGTGCCAGTACTGCAAGAGGCTTCTCAGAGGGCTGTTCAGGCAGGGTCTGCAGTGCAAAGGTGAGCCCAAACAAAGACCAGAGTTCAAGAAAGTTCATGCTCAATAATCCAGGTATCAAATCTGATCATTCTCAATCAGGTCATCTGGACAGTTTCTTTTTTAGTAGAAACGTTTCACCCTCACAAGCCCTCTGGAGTGAGGGTGAAACGTTTCTACTAAAAAGAAACTGTCCAGATGACCTGATTGAGAATTATCAGAAAGACCAGACACTCTTTACATCGCAGAGTATTAAATAATATGTTTATGTTACATGCACAGTAAATTAATTGTTGCATTTCTCCCAGATTGTAAGTTCAACTGTCATAAACGCTGCGCGTACAAAGTTCCCAATGACTGCCTTGGGGAGACCATTGAAGGTGAGGGAAGATTTGACTCTTTAAGTTTTATTTAAATACATTTACATTCTGTTCAGTCTGCATGGATTTTATACAATCTTTGATGTGCATGATTCTGTCAGAACTAATAAACTTTTGTGTAATGTGTCATTGTCTAATCAAACTAAATCTCACTAGTACTAATCTTTTTATCTTCTCAGACAACAGAAGTAACTGCGGTAAGTATTATCAGTATTCTGTACTGAGTCTTGTCAAGCTGATCAGTTTATCAGCATTTTGCTGTTAAAAACTACTGAAACAGTAGTAAATATTACAGAAGTAGGGAAACATTTGTACTGTATCTGAAGCATAATCACTTTAAATGAGGTCAAACTCAGCACCATTCCTATTTATTGCGTGTTTTGCCTCAGGAATGTTGAGTCCCTCGGCAGACCATGAAGTACCCATGGACTTCAGCAGTGAGTACGACAAGTCTTCAATGGATGACTCAGATGAGGCCTGTAGTATCCCTGGGTCCTTCTCTCCTGACAACAACCAGGGCGGAACCAGCGGAGACCAAAGGTTTGAAAAGACTTGAACCCATGCAGTAAAATCAGAAACAAGTCGTGAAGGGTCATTTCTGTTCCAGGTTGTTACAACACTTACAGCTCCAGCAAAAATGATCTGTTTTTTAATTTATGTAACCCTTACCTTTAATTTAGTTGTTTTTCCTTCTGACGTGACGCATTAGAAATATTGTTTGATTTGTTGAAATCTTTTGAAATAGGGCAAACACTTTTTAAAATACAACTCTTCCGCTTTAGCTTTATTTTCAAAGCAACATGTTCCTCTTTCAAAAGGGACCCCCTTGAAGAAACCTACATGCAATCAGTTATTGCTAATACTGTACAACATTCCCTCCCTTATTGTGGGGGGTTACGTTCCAGACACCCCCGCGGTAGAGAAAATCCACAAAGTAGGGACGTTATATTTATTTTAGTATTTATATATATTTTTAAGGATTGATAAACCCTTCCCTCACTCTCTTGCAATGTTCTTAACAATGTTCTAAACTCTCTAAATGCTCTAAAAGAGCACAGCAAAAGAGATGGACTGATACTATGATTACTGAGCCAATCAGCACCCGGGGATGGACTGGCGATCAGGAGCGGACTGGCCATCGGGAGCACCGGGAAATTTCTCGGTGGCCTGGCCCGCTCAGTGATCACTGAGGGGCTGGACCAAAGGCTCGGTTCGGGTCGTGCTGGATTATTTTAAATAAATAATCCATGCCAATTACTCAGGTAGCTGCCCCACGGAAGCTCCGACAGACTGAGCAATAGCGATGGGAAAAGACAGACCCCGCCCCCTCCTTTCTCTTTCTGAGGCTGTCTGTCACAGCAAAGCAGAGACACATAACTGGTTGCACTCCCACCTGTTTTCGGTCTCTGCTCTTCTGTGACAGATAGCCTAAGAAAGAGAAAGGGGGTGGGGGGTGGGGGGAGGTCTGTCTTTTCCCATCGCCAATCGTGTGTCGTGTGCAATTTTAGATTGAAAACCTGCGAAAGAGTGAGTTTGCGAAAGTCGAACTGCGAAGTATCGAAGGACTATCGTATGTCTTTACATAAACAGATGCACATCAGCATAATCATCAACATAACCATACATGTCATGTGACAAGCTGTCTATCTGGCAACAATTTCTTTTTTACATTTGTCGAAACGTGGATATAATATGGCATAGTCTCTGTCTGTCAGTCAGTATGTACATTTGTCTGTATGTAAATGCCCACCCCCCATAACTTTTGATCCGCTCAACATAATTTTATGAAACATCCTAAAAACATATGCATCATCACTAGATAGAGTATTACACACATTTCTATAAGCCCAGCTCTAGGTTCAAGGTCACAAATCAAGGTCAAAGCTAAAATGAGTTACAGTATTTGCTTCTCTGGACCATAACTTCTGGTCTGCGCGTTTTGTACCACCACTAGGCAGTGTGTCTTGTAATCTTTTATTCACTCCAGCTTCAAGTTCAAGGCCACAAATTAAGGTCAAAGGTTATACAAGGTCTTTGCTTGTCCAGGCAGTTGTTATAGATTGCTGTGTAATAGTTTACTCTTGGGTGTATGATGTGCCGTATGCAGTACATATATAAAATCTTGTTAAATAATAAGACTTGACGCTGTGGTGATTTTACAAATCTCTTGAGATTCCATTTGTCAGTTATGATCCTTTCACTGGCACAAAGCAATCCTTTTAATGAGATAAGTTTTAAAGAAAGCAAAAAAAAAGTTGGCTTAGTTAGTCTAGGAATACAAGTCAACATTAATGTCACCTAAACTATTGACCCAAACTCTTACAGGAATTGATTTGGAAAGTGCAAATAAAAATATTTTCAACGCAAGGTTTAATCTTACATGCACCTGAATACTTTTTTTTTCTTTCAGTGTTAACATCCCGTTGATGAGGGTGGTTCAGTCAGTGAGGCAGACAACTCGGCGATCCAGCACATCTATCAAGGAAGGATGGATGGTTCACTACAGCAATAAGGACACACTGGTAAAAACACAGAGAAACATAATCCATAATTCAAGTATCTACATCTCAAGTTATAACTCCTACCTGTGAAGACTGTTAAATCAGTTTATTCTAGTAGACTGAATGCATTTTCTTGACTTTTTTTTCCATAACTCACAGAAACATTTTGCTTGTTTACTTCAGACTTGTGCAGAAAGAAAAAGTAGCCGTTAATGTACTTCATCCGTCCAGCAGCTTCTCTCTAACTGCAGTTTCAACCTTGACCGTTTGGTCTCAGCTTTTATGGCTTCCCTTTTCTTCTGCATGTCACTGTGTAGGTGGACATGCGTGTTTGTGGGTAAAAGAGTGACAATGAAGCTGACACTGTGTCAACTAAACAGCACTCAGCTCAAATGTGATCAATTTGGTCCAAGAGTCAATTTTCTACCTTTTCTTCCTCTGAACGAGTAAAGCTTATATTTGACCTTTAAAGTAATTTATTGACCTCTGTAGTCTTTATTCAACTTTTTTCTTTTCCGGCTGCACTAACACCTTTCTCCCTTCTTTCCCTTCTTTCTTTGTTTCCACCTTCCTGCAGCTCATATTTTCACTCATCTTTCTTCCTTTTCGACACCGTCTGAAGCCATCCCTGAACGTTCCTGCTGATCTAATCCCTCGCTCGTTGTCCTCTGCCCTCCTCGTCGTTGCCGTGTCTCATTGTTTTGTTGTCCCGTCCTAACCCAACAGAGGAAAAGGCACTACTGGCGTCTGGACTGTAAGTGCATCATCCTGTTTCAGAACAACACCTCCAACAAATACTACAAAGTAAGCATCGGTCATTCCATGGTTATCCTTAATGTGTATCTATTTAATGCGTGCATTTATTAGTAACCCATCGTGTGCTTGCAGGAAATTCCTTTATCTGAGATTCTGCAGGTGCGTCCTGCCACCGACTTCACGCTCGTCCCACAAGGCACCAATCCTCACTGCTTCGAGCTCATCACCGGCACTATGTGCTACTTTGTGGGGGAGGACCCCAACACCGTCCCCTCTGTATCCTCCAGCAACTCCCAGACTGTCCCTCGGACACCTCCCTCCCCCAACATGGTGCAGCCTAACAGCGGCATTGGGCGGGAGGTGGCGAACACCTGGGAGAGCGCCATTCGCCAGGCTCTCATGCCCGTCATTTTTCAGGATGCGCCCCCGGCCGAAGGGAACACACCTCACAGTAAGCTGAGCGTCACGCAGGTTAAAGGGATGGGTCAGATCTTTTGAAGACGGGTTGTGCGGAGAAGTTATGAACTATTAATATCTTACCTGTTGTAGTTAGCCTCAGTTTGAAGGAACAGATTCTTGTGCACAGCCACGTGTTCACAAACTTCCATATTGTGCATAACGTGGGCTTTTTGTTTGGTTTTAGGACAAGCCTCCATAAGCATATCTGTGTCCAACAGTCAAATCCAAGAGAATGTGGTATGATTTTTTTTAAAGTTTTGTTTGATTTTTCTAATAATGAATTTCATAAGAAGGCCACCAGTAACCCATTGCTGCAATGCTTTCTTACAGGATATCAGCATGGTGTATCAGATTTTTGCTGATGAAGTACTAGGATCTGGACAATTTGGAATAGTGTATGGAGGTATTTGAACATATTTAATTATTCTACCTGAGCTCTAGATTATTGTGTTTTGTATGAAATAAGTACACTAAATGCAAACATGACAATGTCTAGTTTTGAAACGTAAAATAAAAAAGTCCAATAATTTATCTGAAGAGCAATGAAACTCTTTAAGCACGCCACAAAATCAATTTATGTAGAAAATCATCAAGTGACTTGCATTTAATCTTATCAGGGAAGCACAGGAAGACGGGAAGAGACGTCGCCGTCAAAGTCATCGACAAGCTTCGATTTCCCACCAAGCAGGAGAGTCAGCTGAGGAACGAGGTGGCCATCCTGCAGGTGAGCAAAAACGAACTGCACAGATCTGGAACCTGCCACACTTTAATGCAACATAAAACTACGCAAAAAAGCATTTATATAACCAAGGGTTTAACTTTTTTCATTTTAGTTTTATGGGAACTATGTTTTCAACCAGAAAACTAAGAATTTAAACATCAGTTTAGAAACAACCTGGTTTCTATCTAAGATAATGTTGAGAGACTGTGATTATCTGACTCCTGCGTTATACTTTTGCTGGTTTTTGTGATGAGTTATTCCATCCATCCAACCATCCATCTATCCATCCATCCATTATCTTTACCCGCTTCTTCCTTTTTGGGTCGCTGGTGCTCATGTCTAGCTATCACTGTGCGAGAGGTGGGGTATATCCTTATTTTATATATTTTTAAAATATATTTACTGGTGTATATTTTATTCCTTTATTTATTTGATGATGTTTTGTTTCTTATCCAAGAAACTCTGAACTTTGGAAAGCTGCAGAGATTTCTAGTTTCTAAAAATCACATACTGTACTATTCTTTAGTAAGTAGTTTCAGTTTGCCTTTAGTGACTGTCAGTGTTCATTTCTTGAGTAAATTGTACAGTATTCATTTCAACAAAACTTGTAATTTCTATGTTTTATATGCTTTAGATTCTATTTTTCATCTGTTAATGAGCAACAAGTGTTAAAAACAAACAATAAACAACTTCATTTTACTTTTAAAAGGCCTTTAAAGTAAAAAATAAAATAAAATAAATGTACAATAAATGGCCTCAGCCAATGAGAGATTACAGAGAGGAAAGTAAAAAGAGAATGTTGGGCTTTTTTTATTGTTACTTTCCTAAATTGTAGACAAATGAGATTTTTAAAAATATTATAGTCTTAGTGCTAAAAGCTACAATAAACAAACAAACAAAAAATACAGTTTTATTTATAAAGCACTTTAAAACAACGCTGTTGGCCAAAGTGCTGCACTAACACATACAATCATAAAAACCATAAAATCAACAGATACTGTAACGTAACGAACTACCAAAATTATAAAATAGCAAACATTAAAAACAATAAAACAAATAACTTAAAAACAGTAAAACCAACATTTCAAGCAGAGTTAAAAGCCATAGAGAAAAAATATGTAAGTATTGCATCATTTGAATCCAGATACAAAACGTTTATAATTTTTTTACCAGCAGATGGAGACAGAATTGAATATCGGAAATTGTTTTCAGACATAAAATAACCAGCTGACAGTTTTATTGATACTTAAAAAGAAATGAACTTCTATAATAATAAAAGTAAACTTGGCACAGTTTATCTTAGAAACAAAATACTTTTAAATTGTATACATGTGAGTTAGTGAGTTGTGAAACTGCCTTCTAGGGTCTTATTCTATGGATTTATTTTTATTTTGTCACCATAATATAAATTATTTTCTTGTTGTTGTTGACTCTCCATCAGTCTTCAGTGCTGTTCGGTCTCTTGCTGAGCCCTGCTCTTCTCTCAGATATGCAACCATATGTCTCTTACTTCATTAAATCTGTTTATGCCGTCTTCACTTCTTCGTGTTTCTTTCAGAGTTTACGCCACCTGGGCATCGTGAACCTGGAGTGCATGTTTGAAACCCCGGAGCGAGTGTTTGTGGTGATGGAGAAGCTGCATGGCGACATGCTGGAGATGATCCTCTCCAGTGAAAAAGGCAGACTGCCGGAAAGACTCACTAAATTCCTTATTACTCAGGTGAGTGCACCCAACAAAGGAGGGATTTGTTTTGTAAAACAGAAGAACATTTTCACCCCTTATGTTGCTGGAGTAGGCTATCTGAGAAACTCAGAAGGATTTTCTCCAAACACAACATCCCAGTACATTTCAAACCCAACAGGACTCTCAGACAGAGGCTGGTCCACCTTAAGGACAAAACTAACATCCATACAAAAACTGAGTGGTGTGGTGTCTGCAGTTCAGTGCAGTGAGGAATGTCCAGATCTCTATATTGGAGAAACCAAACAGCCTCTTCAAAGATGCATGGCTCAACACAGGAGAGCCAGCTCTACAAGACTCAGCTGTTCACCTACACCTCAAGGATAAGACATTCTTTTGAGGACCAGAATGTTCATATTGAACCGAGAAGACAGATGGTTTGAGGGGTGGGCTGGCTGGTGGGGTGGGTATCGACTCGAGGAAGCTATTTATGTAAAACCAGAGAAACCATCTTTAAACAGAGGAGGAGGAGGTCTCAGATTTCAACTTTCAAAAACTTGCAATGCAGCTTTAGACCAGTCAGGTTTTTTTTTTTTTAGGAAAGAAAGAAAGGAAAGACAGAACGCAAGACTACAAAACATAACAATTATCCACAAAAAGAGCACAAGGCAAACACACCCGACCGCCGTCCGCAATCCTGCAAAGTACATAACAGAACACAGCAACAAACCACATATGCATAAAAGACCCATAACGTTCATGACTTTGCAGAATATTTCTATAAATATATATATACCTATATCTACAAATATATACATACATACATACATATACATTCATATGCAGTCATATACCCATCTACATATCTACCAGTGCTGGGCAACGCTAATCCAAAAATTAGTTCCGCTATTTCTAAAGCACTTATTGATTTATTTAGGTCCACAATTTCAAAAGCACTTATGTATTACCAATGCTAGCGGACGCTAATGCTAACACGCTAACCGCCATTTTGAAGAGGGCAACTGGCGAAATAATTTTTTTAATCCAGCAGATTTGACCATTTGAACCGGTTAAGCTCAGAAAAACCTTGTGCTATAAAGTCAGATAAGAAATATATTTTTTCTCAGCAAAGAAATAATTGTTTTTACCGTGTTTTCATGGAAAGTCCTTATCTTCTGTGGCCGTCGCGGCCGCCATTTTGAAGAGGGCAGTGGCGAAATACTTTTAAAAATCCAGACGCGTCGCGTAGGCCGCTGAGAAACATCCATAAGTTCACCCTCCATGTTAAAAACTCTTCGTCTGACTCTTCGAAAACAAGCAATAAGGCTGCAGAGTAACACACTGGCTGCTAACTGAGAGCGCTCGCTCTAGTAAAGAGACTGAGGGGACGCTTTTTTGTCACGGACCACATCCGGCGCTGACAGGATATGGTCTGTTAGCAGTCGTCCGGGCCCGTAAATAAGTTTTTTCGTTTTTACTGATAGATAATTAGTTATTAGCGGTACTGCATTTTAAATAAAAATAGCGCAAATCCGCGTATGAATTATAAAAGTTAGTTAATCCGCTGTAAAGCTAACAGATGGTTTAGGTACGCTCAGAGCCATATAAAGTGAGAGTTGCGACACTTCCATAGAGATCCGTTGTAAGAATGGAATGCGGAAGTCACGTGGGTCATGGAGGGGGCGATTTGTTCCATGCTCTGTTTAACAGTCTGACTCTGCCTGCAGTAGCGCTCCGTTGCCGCCAGAGGGCGCAGCTCCACAAGGTTTCCATGGCCGTTGTTTGGAACGATTGACTGCCAGTTGGCGACTTCAAAGAGTGTCAGAACTCTCTATATATACGGCTCTGGGTACGCTATAAGCGGATTAGCGCATTAGCGCTACCTAGCGGTCTAGAGCCCACCTTTGATATCTACATATGATATATACACTTATATCCCCGCATCCATTTGTGTGTGGTTGTGAGCAGTGGTGGGCACCGCTAATTAAAAAATTAGTTCCACAATTTCTAAAACGCTTATTAATTTTTTTAGGTCCACAATTTCAAAAGCACAAATGTCTTATGAAAATTAGGGGAAGCTAATCTAATCCGCTATTTATATATTTTATATTATATATATTATATATATATATATTTTATATATATATATATATATATATATATATATATATATATTATATATATATATATATATTTATATATAGCCGGCAGCGTTATCAATATTTGCACTACACTGCCAACTGAAAAGTAACAAAAATGATCCTAAAAGGATGAAATTACAAAAATCAAAGGATTTATTTAATACTTTACGTACATATATTCTATTCGGCCACGAAATTAACAAAAAATAGAATGATCTTTTAATCCCTAAAACCACGTTTAAATCTCAAATACACGGGTGTGTCGCCACCGCATTTATACATAAAGTAACCCAAATACATGAAACTAACGACTCGCCGTCGAATGGTCGACACAAAACACACCTTAAAGGGGACCTCAGATGTATTTTTTAAATTTTTATGGTATTTCTGTGGGATATCCAGACCCTATTCCTTCAATTTAATGCACAAAATAATTATTAGATAATCAATTATACCCTTTTTAATTCTGCCATTTTTAACTTTCGTTTTGAACGACCGGTTTCTTGAAGTCCACGCCCTTCAACGATCTGTTCACGCCCTCTGTAACAGCCAGTATCTGTAATGTGTTGTTGTTTTAAAATTAGCTCTTTTTTTATTACTCATTTGACTTACTGTTAGTGTTAGCTTAAGATAACTTACCGAAACCCGTCTGAGCGCGCCGCAGTTTGCTGCTCCTTTTAGCATTAGACCACCCGAATCCGAAGCTAATGTTAGCTTGTTCCTCTTCCGGTTTTCGCCAGCTCCGCTCGTTGCACGCGATGAGATTTTGGGAGTTATCGCTGTTCCAGTGAAGACAACACAAAGTTCACCAAGTGTCTCCCGTAAATTAATCTGTAAGGAGAAGGTCCTCTTGCTGCGAGCCTGCTGCGAGGCTGCTGCAAGGCTGTACAGTTGAAGCTCCGCTCCATCGCGCCGGAAGAGGGTCCCGTCGAACCCGGTCCTTCCGCCTGTGGTCCGCTCGTTTAATTTTTGCCGGCTGCGCGTTGGCAGCGATCGCAAATACACTAAAAATTGAACTAAAACATAAAAATAACAATTATACTTTATTTATAAAGCCATTTAAAAAAACACAGCTGCAACAAAGTGCTGTACACATGAAATTAAGAACATATAAACAAAAGATGAGATGAAATCATGAAAAACAACAGTCATGTGTTTAATACAGAAGTGGGTTGAGCCTAACCAGGGGTTGCTAGGTGAGGGGCTGGACTCAGGTTTGATCTGATTGGCTGGCGGCTTGTGACGTCAATAAATGCAGGAAGTGTGAATCCTGGTGTATTTATCAAAAATAAATAAATCTACTTAGAGTAAATAAACCACTGGGTGCATTTTTTTGGCACAAGGACTGTTTTTTTATGAAGTAAATACCCAAAGTTTAGTAAAAAAACATTAAAAAGTGAATTTTGCATGTGTGGTCCCCTTTAAAATCATCCGGCCACATTAATTTGGCTTGAAACAACGGGGTTCTCTATGGATTTATCCATTAGTAACCCAAAACAACCAGCTGGACACAGAGTTCAGCGTCTATAGGTAGTCAACAGATTTAATGAAAAGTAACTAAATACATAAAAAATAACGACTCACCGTCAAATGGTCGACACAAAACACACCTTAAAATCATCCGGCCACGTTAATTTGGCTTGAAACAGCGGGGTTGTCTGCGGATTTATCCAAGTACCCAGCACAAACAGTAGCCACAGAACTAGCCCTCGAGTTCACGGTCTGACCCGGAAGATGTCAAGATGGAATAGTCCATTTTTAGTAGGGGGATAAAGAAATCGACCGTTTTTTTTATTGCGTATTTAATGATCGTTTTCATCGTAACTATAATTATTTTTATGTTAAATGTACATTAACAAGCAGGATCAATGTTAGTGATGTAGGTGACTGCACGGGGCGAGGCGGGGCCGGGGCCACTGCTGAAATGGGACCCCCAGGCATTTACCTACATGGTAGATCCGAGTCTGTTCTCAGCTCTGCCCCCCTCCCCCTCACACCCTTCCTCCTCTCTGCTGTTTACGGTGGGGAAAAAGGTAAAACAAGCAGCATAAGAGCTTGTAAATAAGTTTATTGGTTTTTACTGATAGATAATTAGTTATTAGCGGTACTGCATTTTAAATAAAAATAGCACAAATCCGCTTATGAATTATAAAAGTTAGTCAATTCACAAAAACGCTGACAAAAAGTTTAGGTCCACTGTAAGCGGATTAGCGCTTTAGCGCTCCCTAGCGTTCATCCGCCCACCTTTGGTTGTGAGCATGCATAAGTGAATAAGGCTTCTCTAATAGAACATTCAATAGCGACCATGAAGCATCAGAGATCTGCCCCCCAAGCCCCGAGGCAGACAAAAGGGAGACCAGAGCCCAAGACCCCAAGAAGGACCCCGAGCGCAGAGCCCCCAGGGCAATCCAAACTTGATGAGCCACTCACCCACCTCCCAGATCCGACCATAGGGTAGAACCGGAAGACCCCCACCAGCGACTACACACAATGACCCCCCGGGGCCAACAGCGACATACTCACAGGCCCTTGCCGGAACCCTCTGCACCGGTGTAGCCCCGGGCCTAGGCCTAGCCCAGTCAGTTTAACACCAATCAAGAACTTGATCCATGTGACCATGTAGAGTTGCATTTGGACCCAGTGAATCCGACCCGACTCGGCCCCAGCCCGTAGCCATCATTTCCGAACCCGACTCGACGAATTAACAGTAATTACAGTTTCGAACCTGAACCCCCCCCCAACATTTTTAATTAAGCTTTGACTGCTTATACAGTATAGTTATCAACGGGCTGCAGACACGTGTGGCTGAATGAAAGGGCAGAAGATCAGAGCTGAGTGGGTGTTTGTCCTTTCATGGCCGTCAAATCGCATTAAATCGCTGCTTCTGCCTGCATTCTGCATTATTCAGACACAGACCCTGCGCTGACATGTCGGTGAAGATATTTTGGGATCTCACCTGTTTGGGTCATCGGA
The DNA here is from genome assembly GCA_038048925.1 of Garcialebias charrua. Taxonomy (NCBI): domain Eukaryota; kingdom Metazoa; phylum Chordata; class Actinopteri; order Cyprinodontiformes; family Rivulidae; genus Garcialebias; species Garcialebias charrua. Next base: position 13,281 of record JBBPBX010014761.1, on the reverse strand, counting down.
CGCACGCATCCGCTGAGTGTAGTGGCTGAATGAACGTCCATTTGGGCTTTGATGGATCGCTGCCTGGCAGTTTAGTCCCATTTCAAGGTCGGTCAGCGCGCGGCCAAATGGCCTCATGCGGCTGGTGAATGCATGGCAAGCCACGTTGCCATATAATTGGATTGTCAGCCGCGTGCGTCCGCTGATGCAATCAAAAGCCTGACACCGACCTGGCTCACCTGGGTTAGAAATGACAGCTCGAGACCAGTGAGGTCCACCTATGACCCTAACGGACCTATTGTGAGGAGTGCGAGGGCAATCTGCATGTGAATCTAGCTTACAGAGAACACCTCAGCTTTATAACTCAAACTCCACACTTTCCATTCTCTGAATTGAGAACGCTCCTCGTAAGAGAAGCGAAACGTCTTCGGTTACAAAATAAAGTTCAACCGTTTGTTTTCACATATTTTTGAATTTATGTGGTAGAAACGAGCTACATGTTACTGTTGTTGTTCAGTTTTATGATAAGCCATGTTTAGACACTGCTCTGTCTTCTTCCACGTAGCTTATTTGAGCGTCATTTTGAGCGATGTAATCAAGCGTGACTGTGGTTTCCCCTGCACCACTTACTAACGGTGAGGTTGTGTGTATGTGTGTGCACGTGTGGTTGTGTGTGAGAAGATTCTTGCAGCTCTCAGACACCTCCACTTCAAGAACATCGTTCACTGTGATCTGAAGCCGGAGAACGTTCTGCTTGCCTCTGCTGACCCTTTCCCACAGGTACTCGCACCAGTAAACACACACACATCTGTAAGCTGCTTTGAATAGGAGTTCTCAGAAGTCTCACCAGCTTGCTTCAGCTGTTCTTATTTGGTTGAACGTGGCCTCGCTTTCTGCTCACGTTTGTCTCGTTGTTTCTCTCAGGTGAAACTGTGCGACTTTGGTTTTGCCCGAATCATTGGTGAGAAGTCTTTCCGCCGCTCCGTGGTCGGCACACCTGCTTACCTGGCTCCAGAGGTTCTGCTGAACCAGGGCTACAATCGCTCTCTGGACATGTGGTCAGTGGGCGTCATCATGTACGTCAGCCTCAGCGGGACGTTCCCGTTCAACGAGGATGAGGACATCAACGACCAGATTCAAAATGCAGCCTTCATGTACCCTGCCAACCCTTGGAACCAGATCTCCAAAGATGGTAAATGACGAGCAGCGGGAACCCGCGGGAGGCTCTAGTAATATTACAGTGGCCTAATAGTTTAAGCAGTATTGCGCTAAACTTAATAAAGTCTAATGTTCTGCTGAAACCATTAAAGTGAGGTTGTAATTCAACGTTGTGAACATTTTAAGAGAATGACACGTGCTTCAGGGGTCCTCCGCAGAATTAAAAAGTGCTAAATGTGTTTTAAAGTGTTTTCTAAGATTTGGAGGAAAATGACTCAGGAAAGCTCAGTGTTGATGGAGTGGCACGGTGGTAAAGTGGTTAAAACTGCTGCCTCACATCAAGAAGGTTTTGCGTTCAAAACAAAGCTGGGACCTTTTTTGTATGGAGTTAACATTTTTTCATTTTTTCCCCCGTTTTTTTCTTCTTATTATCCATCCTTGTCACTCCTAAGGAGAACCTCAACATCTTCATTTCTGCCACTTCCAGTTCTCTCTCCTGTCTTTTTGTCCATGTCTCTGTCTCCAGACCATACAATATAGCTGGTCTCACCACTGTCTTGTAAACTTTTCCTTTGACCTTTGCTGACACCCTTTTGTCACAAATCACTCTTGAAACTTTTCACTTTTCCCAACCCTGCAAAGTAAAGTGGGTAAAGAAAAAACAGGTGGATGGATGTTCTACACCAGAGCTCCTGTTTCCCTGCTTCAAACAAGTGAATGACCTACTCAGACTGTCATGTTTAACAGAAGCCTGTCAGTGACTCAGTCATGTCAGTCAGGTTGGTTGAAGCAGGGAAACGTGTAAAACATGCAGAACTCTGGAGGTCTCTGTTCTACATGAATCCCAAGCTTCTTCCAGTGGCAGCAGCTTTCATGGCAGCTGTGGGTGAGAGTACACTTTATGAAACAATCTAAACTTAAAAAAAGATGCAGCACAAGAGCATACTGTACTATCATCTCGTTTGCAATTTATCAAATGTTAGCCCAGCCCTTCAGCTTTTTTTTTAGCCTAAAATGTAACATCATTTTACAAAACGGGCCTCATAATTTACTGAAGAAACCTTACATGAAAACTCTGTGATTAGAATCATCAAATGTTTTTATAGATCTCTTTTAAATTAATGTGTTTTACTTATTTATTCTAACAAAAGTGTTATTCATTGATCACCATGTTTGTGCACAGTGTGTCACTGTTAATGTTTTTTGAATTATCCAAAAATAAAAGCCTAACCACTCTTCAAGTACCGAGACATAATTTTGAAAAAAAGTCTAGAAATTCAATTAAAAGAATAGAAAAGCATATCAAAATTGACATTTTAAAATGGAAATAGTGTTGAATCCCTGGCGCTTCCACAGCCTGATCTAATGTCACAATCAGCTGACTATGGTCCAACTGATTATCTTTATTGTTGCTTTATCTTTTATAAAGTTATCTGAATGTTTGTGTTTGCAGCGATCGACTTGATCAACAACCTGCTGCAGGTTAAGATGAGGAAACGCTACAGTGTGGACAAAAGCCTCAGCCATACCTATTTACAGGTGAGATAAAAAACATTATGGGCTCAAACACACACCCGGCTCATAAATGGTTATTTTAAAACAGATATGGTTTTCCCTTTGGGCGTTTTATCCTCCTTCCAGAACAACATTCTCCCCCAGTGAGAGAGTACCGTGTTTTTTTGGACTATAAGGCACACTTAAAGAGGGACAAAACTCAAAAATAACTTTTTTTAGCTGATAAACTCCCTAGAATGTGTCTAAAATGTTTTATAGCACTATGTCTGTGTTAATTTTCATGTATTTGTGCGTTTTTGTTTAAATCGGCAATATTTGGTCTAAAACCGTGTTTACGGTAGTCCTATGGGTTGAACAGAGGAATTGCACCCTGATTTCCTTATTTGTCTACGATTCGCACGGATGACGCGTTTTCGCACGCTTTTGTCATGAACGTGGTTCAAGCAGAGCCAATCCCCTGCAGAGATGAGACGGTCCTCGCTGCAGTTCATACCTTATATGGAAGTGGCACATTGCACTCCTGAAAAGCTCTGCAACAAAGCATATTATAGTTTTCGGAATGGCACTAGTTATTTGTGTATTTTAACTTATTTATTTTAAGAATATTTTTCACTTCATTGAAACTATCTGGTTGTATTTGTTTTAATAGTGTGCGATAGAGGAGCAAAGCATGAATGCCAAGTTGGGTCAGTGGTGTAAGAGCTGGTTGGGATGCTGGAGACCTGGGTTCGATCCCCGGTCATGGAGAACTTTGTGGTATTATTTTAATTTTTTAAAGCCTTTTGTTTTGGATAGGTCGGGTGGAATAGATAAATACATCTACATGTTTATTCTTTGTTGTTGCTTGGTTTATGTTGTTGGCTAGAGTTTTAGTTTGTTTTAGGTTGTTGGAGGAGGCGTGAATGCAGCACAACCTCCAACCTCCTCCCCTCCTTGTCTCTCGACACGCCCATTCTGAGGGAGATTTTGAATCTGCTTCGGGGGCGGAGTTACCGTTTCATAGTGTGTTGAGGCCCTCTTTAAAATCCTTTAATTTTCTCAAAAATCAACAATGATCCTTATAATCTGCTGCGCCTTGTGTATTTATTCTGGTTGCGCTTACTGACCTCAAATTGATTTTATGTGGGCTCAAAAATCAGTCAAAATGTTTTAGTTTCGCTTAATGCGCTTATAATCCGGTGCGCCTTATAGTCCAAAAAATACGGTAAATATATTTCACTCTCTCCACAGTCTTGATCGACGCTTTAAAATCCTCATAAAATCTGCATATGTTAAATAAAATGCTTGGTGTTTTAAGCCCAAAGAGTCTGCAGCTACGTCAAAGGTATAAAGTTAAAGGGTGACATGTAAATTATATGAGGATGTAAGAGGAGGAATTAGAATGATGGGTTTGAGACTCTGAAGGTTACTGTTTTGTTGAAAGAGTGACGTGCTTTAATACATTTTTCATGATAACCCTTAACTGCATGAAAATGTCATTTATAATTTCAAGGTTCTTCTATTTTTTTCCCCCCAACATATTTTTGAGCCTCACTCCTGCAGATAAACACACACTCAGCCTATAGTAATTACTGGATGGTGCATTATAGACCTGTCAAACTCATAAAAGCCCCTTTTTAACAAAAACCTCACTTCAAGGCTTTCTGGAAGTGAAATTTCATCCTCTCTGTTTGCGCCTCGTTTTCCCAGGACTACCAGACGTGGCTGGACTTGCGGGAGCTGGAGGCCAAACTCGGTGGGCGGTACATAACCCATGAGAGCGACGACAGCCGCTGGCAGATGTACGCCCAGCAACACAGTCGGCCTTGCCCGCCTCACCTCGTGCCTCCTCGCCCGGCGTCGGCCTCCGATGACGAGAACGGGGATTCCGATATGCAAGGCCTCACCGAGAGGGTCAGCATCCTTTGACCACAGAAGGACGGGACTCACCTGGAAGGGCGACAGAAGCTAGTTTGCAAATCAGTTCTTGTGAGGGGGAAAAAAGCGTCCTGCTGTTTGGATTCGTCCACGCTCGGTTTGCGTCACTTTCACGTCTCTCCCTTCAAACCGGAGGCCTTCAGAGCTTCTTTTCATCTTGTTGCACCTCTGCTTTTACTGACTCTCTGTCATCTTTTGAAGTTCTGAATTCATTTTGTTGAGGAAACTGCCCCGGTTCTATTGCAAACTCCGGTTTTTGCCATTGACCCGGTGAGCCTTTACAGATAAAAGCTGGAGTCAAATTTTAACTCTGAACTTGGCGATGGAACGAGTCACAGTATGACAATGTTTTTAAAATGTTATTCCAGTCACTGCAATGTGCCTCGAAGTGAAACAAGAAACATAATTTTACCACAAGCTAAGTTCTGAATTATACACATGTAGGTTCATATAAAAGGAAGCTGCAGGTAGACTGATGAGAATTGCTGGTTTTCATGCACCTTCAATAAATAGCTCTATTATTCAGCGATAGTTCTTTTAAAGCCTTTCCTTGACGGTATTTACTAAAGTCTATTCTAAGGAATCAAATGCATTCTCATGAACTCACATCCTGGATGTATTGATCTGGCAAAATCATATTTTTGCACCACAAAAGACTCTGAAAAACATGCGTAATTTCCGATGCATTGCGGGTTTAAATGAACTCTATTAGCGGACCTTTCTTATCAGACTGTTCTCCTCTTCTGCCCCCACAAACATTTCTGCCTGCAGCTAATAGGACACAACTGGAGCCCGAGGACCTGCTGCTGAGTGGAGAAAATTGTTCTCATTGTGCTCAGAGGTCCATCTAAGTGAAGAGTAACGCGTCTTTACAGCTTGATTGTTAATAATGAGCAGATGAATGAACTCGTCGTTTAGCAGAAGCACACTTCTCTGTGAAATCTAATTGCTAGGAAGGACAAAATGGGTTACTAAGCTAGACATTTATGTTTATCTAGTTCAGTTATTGACTGCCTTTTGCATCAATGCATGTTATTTTGTGAAGTAGAATAAAATAGATGTCTTCTGAACAGGCTGTAGTTATGATGGTCTATTATGAAAAGCTATATTATGTACAACCTGTTTCAATTACACTCCTGACCTTTATAACTGATAATACAAACTTTTAACAACGCTCTGTTTGTCTGGGGTGATTTATTTATACATCCACAACAACGTTTTTTATTTATTTATTTACATTTTAGCATTCTCAAGTCTAAACATGATGCTGGTATGAATAAATGTCTCAGCTGCATTTAGATGTTCAACAACAACTGGGATTCTGTATTGGAAGTTTTGCTTTGAATATAAAATAAAAGAAAGAACCATCTGAGCTGAAGCAAAAAAAAATTACTTCTCACCTCTCTGACTGACAGGGTTATTTTTTCAGTCTGAAGAACAAATTATTTTAAATGCGCCTGGTGTCATTTATTTTCAAATACACTGACATATAGGGCCTGCATTCTTATATGGACCAAACATGGATTTAATTAAAGATCTGATGGATTCACACATTAATGTGCTCATGGAAATAATGGAAAAAACAACAACATACAGATGACTTTTGGCAGACAAAAGCAGGATTCTTTTCTACAGATCACAGATTGAGTGGAACTGGGAAGGTCCCTGAAGCTGTGGAGGAGACGAGAGGGTGATTTGTTTTCCATTCTTTGATGGGTGCACTTCAGTCGATTCTGTTGAAAATGCATCCTTGTTCGCCTCCAACACTGCAGCCATCATCGTTGCTAAACGGTGCCAAAACCTGCTTTCTTTCTCTCTTCACGTCGCCTTTTATCTTGTTCAAGTGTTGGCCGTTCGTCTCCATGCCACCAGCTACAATATTTGAAGCTATTGTTTTTGTACTGGCAGGTGGAAGCGGAGACTGAAATAGGAAATTAAATTTTTATTTTGCTTTATAAATGTCCTGGAAGGGCAAGGGGTATAGTGGAAAAAGACAATCTAACCAGGCATGGATGGCAACTTGACAAGCAGAAGTTTTCCATTAAAATCAGTCTTCTTCACAACTGGTCTGATTAATAACCTTGAGCTATAAGCGCAGTCTGTTCAGTAAAAATGCACCTGCTTTTAGCTGCTATAGCAACTGATTTTGACTTCAGGGCTTCATTGGAATGTGACCATGATGGCAGGATTTTTGTCTTGAATAATGCTTGTTAGTAAATCCAGTTTTACGTGATCAAACTGATGTGTTTGTCTGGCAGGTACAGTGTAAAACAAGACCATCGTAATGGACTTTGTGCTTGGATAACACTGGAAGTGGCTCTTTAGGCTCAGAGGATTGTTGGTCTTGGTTTGCCCACAAGATGGATTGTGTGAAAGGGAGTAAATGAGACTTACCGGTAAATACGGTGGCCAACAGGCGCAAATGCACAGCAAACGGTGGAGAAACGGAATTATTTTTTGTATAGCCACAATAATCAAAATTACAAGGAATAAATGTCTGAAATATTTCACTCTGTTTAATGAATCTGTAATATTTGAGTTTCACGTTCTGCTCTGTGTTTTTGGTATTTGCAGCATTTTTCCTTTACTTTTGTTTGTTAATGAGTTCTTCTGTTGTTTTTGTGTGTGTATGTGTGTTTTTGTGCATCATTTGTGTTTGGAGCATGTTTCTTGCCTTATTTGACAGAGCTTCTACACCATTACACTCCATCCCGGTCACTCAGGTCTGCTGACCAGCTGCTCCTGGTCATTTCAAAGAGGAAGCTTCGAGGAGACAGGATCTTCTCTGTTACTGCCCCTAAGTTATGGAATGCTCTGCCTTTACACATTTGACAGGCCCCCTCACTGTCCATTTTTAAAACCTGTCTGAAAACTCATCTCTACTCATTGGCCTTCAACCCAACTGAGACTTGATTTTACTTCATTTTTATTGGTGTTGATCTGTTTAACTCGTCGTTTTATTGCATTTTAAATTGAGTTTTGAGTTCACTGTGTGTTAGTTTTGTAGCTCTGTTTTTATGCTTTCTTTTATCTTGTTTGTAACTGATGTTCAGCACTTTGTTTCAGCTGTGGCCGTGTTAAAGCGCTTTTTAAATAAAGCTGATGATGCTGATTATGATGATGTTTCGCCATTTTATAGCATGTTTCACCGTTTGTGGCACGTTTGTATGAGGGGCACGTTTGCGCTTGTTGGCTACCATACTTAAAGCCTCACATCTCTAGTGATCAGAACCTGGTTCCAAAAAAGCAACATGGCAACGTCTGTAAAAGAGATCTTGTGGTGGAGATACCTATCTGTTTGTGCATGTTGTGACAACTTGAAAAATAAATAATGTACTCTCTTTTATTTGGTGTATGGCTACATGAAAGGTTACTATAAAAAAATTGGTTTGCCATGTCAAAATACAAGTTGACAGCTGCTATATGTATGTAAACCATGTGAGTTGGGCAACTTAAATGGTAAATGTTTAAAACATAAACAATGAGCCAACAAATCTAAAAAACGTCAGTAGTTTAAACAAAACTTATTTCATAAACTTTTGTTACCGTCAATTTGACCTTCTGCAGATTTAAAAAAATGTAGAACGACGATGTATTTCAAACACATAGTGGCAGCAGCAGCTAGGTGTAGCACTTCTAGTGTAGCCTGAGACATTCCACCCCGCCCCCCTCTTTTTTAATGTGTGGTTGCGGGGAGCTGGAGCCCATATTTTACCTGAGAACAAGAAGCCCAAAACAAGCCGAACCGTCTCCCAGAACACTATCTTATCTCTGTCCATGAACCATATGTTTGCATAAACGAAGAGTGCTGTGTAAAAAGACTGCAGCTGACTGCAGCTGGCTGGGGCGGCCGTGGCACAGTGGTAATGGCACTCGACCCCCAATCGGAAGGTCGGAGGTTCGAATCCCGCGTCCGCCCACCATGTGTCGTTGTGTCCCTGGGCAAGACACTTAACCCCGAGTTGCTCCCGGTAGGTCTGGATAGCGCCCTACAAGGCAGGCTACCACTAACGGTGTATGAATGTGTGTATGAATGGGTAGATGGCTCGTATTGTAAAGCGCTTTGGGGCTCCTCACAGGGGGCTGGAAGGCGCTATATAAATAAGCTCCATTTACCATTTTACCATTTCAAGGATACCCACTGAACTATGCTGAACTCTGAGCTGAGAGGGGTATAAAAGTGAGCAGATAATGCGGCTCGTGGCTAATTTCTGGTTTTCATGCATGTATATGTATCGCTGCATGTAACCTGTCCTGAATGCAGTCCTTGTAGGTATAAATGCTGGTTACAAGCTCACAGTCAAACCTAGGGAAAATTTTAAGTTGCCACATTACCTTAGAGAAACTTTGAGCACCTGGAGAAAACCTGGGCATGCAGTAAGCAAACTGTGCACAAGAAAGCTGCAGCTGAGTTTAAAATTTGTGACCTTGTTGCTGTGAGGGGATATCTCAAACTAATTTCTCATTATGGAGCCATACAGGTCTTATGACATATTTATAAACATATTATTTGTTCACAACCTTTCCACTAAACACTATATCTGAATAATTATTCTAATGTGTTCAGTTTTACAATAGATGTTTCACATGGATAATCATTGGTAAGAGACATCAAAACTTTATAGCATGGGTGCCCAAAGTGGGGCCCGTGGGCCAAACTTGGCCCAACAAGCCGTTTGAGTTGGCCCACCAAGCTGTCCTCATTACTATAGCAAAATTACTTTTGAAGATTCAATGTGTTTGCACTGGTTGATTCCACCCATTGACTTTAATGTTTGTTGACCTGACTACCATAGTGACACTACACAGATCACATGGTAAAGTATCTAACTTGTGTATTTTTAATGATTTTAATAATTTACATTTTTATATTTTATTTTGATAGACATTGTCAAAATATGTCGACATCTCTTCGAAGACCTCCTCAATCCTACTGGCACGTCTTCCACTGAGGAAGCGGAGCCTGGGGACTTTGGGTCGGGCTCTCCAATCTCTGGTGCTGAGGTCACCGAGGTGGTTAAAAAGCTCCGCGGTGGCAGGGCTCCAGGGGTGGATGAGATTCGCCCTGAGTTCCTTAGGGCTCTGGATGTTGTGGGGTTGTGTTGGCTTACGCGACTCTGCAATATCGCGTGGACATCGGGGGCAGTTCCCTTGGATTGGCAGACTGGGGTGGTGGTTCCCCTATTCAAAAAGGGGGACCGTAGGGTGTGTTCCAACTATAGGGGGATCACACTCTTAAGCCTCCCTGGTAAGGTCTATTCAGGGGTTCTGGAGAGGAGGGTCCGTCGGATAGTCGAACCTCGGATTCAGGAGGAGCAGTGTGGTTTTCGTGCTGGTCGTGGAACACTGGACCAGCTCTACACCCTCAGCAGGGTCCTGGAGGGTGCGTGGGAGTTTGCCCAACCAGTTTACATGTGCTTTGTGGACTTGGAAAAGGCATTCGACCGCGTCCCTCGGGGGGTTCTGTGGGGGGTACTCCGGGAGTATGGGGTACCAGGCCCATTGATATGGGCTGTTAGGTCCCTGTACGACCGGTGTCAGAGCTTGGTCCGCATTGCCGGCAGTAAGTCAGGCTCGTTTCCAGTGAGAGTTGGACTCCGCCAAGGTTGCCCTTTGTCACCGATTCTGTTCATAACTTTTATGGACAGAATTTCTAGGCGCAGCCAAGGTGTTGAGAGGATCCGTTTTGGTGGCCTTAGAATCGCTTCTCTGTTTTTTGCAGATGATGTGGTCCTATTGGCTTCATCAGATCGTGATCTACAGCTTTCGCTGGAGCGGTTTGCAGCCGAGTGTGATGCGGCCGGGATGAGGATCAGTTCCTCCAAATCCGAGGCCATGGTCTTGAGCCGGAAAAGGGTAGCGTGCCCTCTCCGGGTCGGGGAGGAGGTCCTGCCCCAAGTGGAGGAGTTTAAGTATCTCGGGGTCTTGTTCACGAATGAGGGAAAACTGGAGCGTGAGATCGATAGGCGGATAGGTGCAGCGTCCGCAGTGAAGCGGGCGCTGTACCGGTCTGTCGTGGTGAAGAGAGAGCTGAGTCAAAAGGCAAAGCTCTCAATTTACCGATCGATCTACGTTCCCACCCTCATCTATGGTCATGAGCTTTGGGTTGTGACCGAAAGAACGAGATCTCGGATACAAGCGGCTGAAATGAGTTTTCTCCGCAGGGTGTCTGGACTCTCCCTTAGAGATAGGGTGAGAAGCTCAGTCATCCGGGAGGGACTCAGAGTAGAGCCGCTGCTTCTCCACATTGAGAGGAGCCAGTTGAGGTGGCTCGGGCATCTGGTTAGGATGCCTCCTGGACGCCTCCTTGGTGAGGTGTTCCGGGCATGTCCCACCGAGAGGAGACCCAGAGGAAGACCCAGGACACGCTGGAGGGACTATGTTTCTCGGCTGGCCTGGGAACTTCTTGGGATTCCCCCAGAGGAGCTGGCCCAAGTGGCTGCGGAGAGGGAAGTCTGGGCCTCCTTACTTAGGCTGCTACCCCCGCGACCCGATCTTGGATAAGCGGAAGAGAATGGATGGATGGATGGATGGATGGAACTACTGCTGTCGATCAAAAACAATATTGTATCAGTATTTTTGTTGATTTAAAAAAAAGCATTCGATTCTATTGATCACACCATTCTCATTGAAAAATTGAACAAATATGGTATTAGAGGACCAGCATTACAGTGGGTATCTAGCTATTTGAAAGATAGGAAACAGTTTGTACAGATAAATGATGTAAGATCTGACCTCTGTAATATCACATGTGGAGTTCCTCAAGGCTCTGTACTTGGACCAAAGCTATTTATTTTATATGCAAATGACTTAGTAAATGTGTCAGGACTCCTTAAATGTGTCCTTTTTGCAGATGATACCACATTTTTTTGTTTGGGTAAGATATAGAACAGATGTTGGAGTTGATGAAGACAGAATTTGTCAAAATACAAACTTGGTTTAAACTTAATAAATTATCATTAAATCTATATAAAACTAATTACATGATATTCAGTAATAAAAAAAAACTGTTGATGTTCCATTTAAAATTGAGGGTGTTGAGATTTGTAGAGTGAGTGAGGTGAAGTTTTTGGGTGTTATTGATGACAAACTGACATGGAAACGTCACATAAATTCTGTAAGAATAAAAATAGCTAAAATCTACTGTATTGCAGTACCGTACTCTACAAAGTCAGAGACTTATTAAATGATAAAGCTCTGTATTTGTTGTATAACACAATCCTTTTTCCACACTTAATATATTGTATTGATGTTTGAGGGGAAGCGTGCAAAACAATTACAAAGTCTATTTTTGTTTTACAGAAAAGAGCTGTAAGAATTATCACCAGAAAGCATTACTGTCATCCATCTAGTACATCCAGATGACCTGATTGAGAATTATCGGATTTGATACCTGGATTATTGAGCATGAACTTTCTCATCAATCAGTTATTTTATCAACTGAAGTTATTGAAGTTCCATGATTTGGTAGATTATAATATTTTATCAGTATTTTATCTCAAACCACTGCATTGACCTTTCTGCTCTAGCCCTGTCTGAAAAACAAAAAGTCACAAATCTGGGAGTGATAATGGATCCTTCCATGAAACTCAACAGCCATGTAAACATGATTGTTACATCCTGTTTTTTCCAGCTGAGGCGATTGTCTAAGCTGAAGCCCATATTATCCAAAAATAACCTGGAGACAGTAATTCACGCATTTATTACATCTAGGCTTGATTACTGCAATTCACTCCTGTTTGGTATCAGTCAGACCACCATTGCACGATTACAACTGGACCAGAACGCAGCAGCCCGATTTTTAACCAATACAGGCAAAAGAGAGCACATTACACCAGTCTTGGCCTCCCTGCACTGGCTACCGGTTCATCTTCGAATCCAGTTCAAAATTCTCCTGGATGTCTACAAATCGTTGAACAGTCTCGCCCCCACCTATCTCACTGATTTGCTACTGCTGTATGTCCCACCACATGCTTTGAGGTCAGCGGACCAGGTACTTTTAACAGTTCCAGGAACTCGTCTTAAATGCAGAGGTGACAGGGCTTTCTCTGTAACAGGCCCAAGACTCTGGAATGAGTTACCTCTGCTCGTCAGACAGGCCCCTCCCTCTCGGTTTTATAATCCCGTTTAAAGACCCATTACTATTCTGTTGCTTTCAACACCAGCGGATCCGTGTTTGGTCGTTTAATTTATTATCTGCATCGTTTTTATGTCTATTTTTTTGTACTTCATTGTGTGTGTTGCCTGTTGTTTGGTTGTGCAGCACTTTGGTTGGCCTTGTCGCTGTTTTAAGTGCTCTATAAATAAAATGGTATGGTATGGTATGGTAAAATCACTACGATCGATCATTATCCACCACTTCAATAGGTATCCATGATAATAATAATAATTCTTTATTCATTTCATATCCTAAAAAACAAATTATTTATATTTACAACAATTATATTTACAGCAATTTTTACAACAACAAAAAGAAAAGAAAAGAAAACCAATACAATGAAATGAAAGGAAGCAGAGAGAAGAAAATAATTATTATAATATCTGCCCCTTTTTCTCAATAAAATTCAAACAATAATATTCTTCAGTTAGTAAAACAATAAAACAAAAAATGAAATCCTTCTAGAACAACAATTTATATGAGTACACATTACAGTATACAGTTTCATATTTTTTTAGCAATCCAAACGTTAGCGGAGGAGTTAGCGGAGGGGG
>JBBPBX010014760.1:15342-50427 GCA_038048925.1 Garcialebias charrua | reverse complement strand
AATACTAAAAATACTAAAAAAAATCTTTAAATTGTTTATTGTACTAGAAAATTTTTGAATTTAAATGAGTTACTCTTTTGGTTCGATTGCTTATTGACGACTATTGTTGGAGGGAATTGTTTGTATTGATTTTGTTTTTTGTTTTGGAAAAAAGGGGCAGGTATAATAAGATTTCTTCTTCCTGCCACCTTTCATTTTATGTTTTTTTCTTGCTTTTAATATTACATGTAAAAAGGTTTTTCTTTCAACACAATGTAAAATGAACAAATCAATCAGTAAATAAAATAATTTAAAAAAAACTTTGTTTTGTTTGTTTTTCAAAGCAGTAATATTAAAAAGAGGCTTTTAATGGCTTAAAATCACAAATTATTTAGATATAAAAGTTATGTGTCATTTAATGCTTTTATATAAAACTGAAAGGATCTCAGCTGCCATTATTAGTGAATGCAAAGCTTGAAACAACCAGACGTTAGTTTTGTTGAGCATGTTTTCATCGCTTTAAAGGCTTATGAGGCAGAGTTTACTCATTGTCAGGGAATTTTCAGTCAAAGTTGATGGAAGTTTTTATCTAATATAGCTGAGAATGTAAACTCTGCCCATGAATCATATGTTTGGTTATTAGAAAGCTGGAAGAGGAGCTGAATGAAGCTGCAGCTGTTGCTCCGAGGACGCCTTTGAGTCTGTGAGGTCGGCTGAACTGATCAGTGTATAAAAACAATCTGCACACACCGCTTGTGGCAGATTCTTGTGACTGGTCTTTGTGTGTACTTCCTGTATATTTGTGTGTACTTCCTGTATATACTGTATGTGTAACCTGTCCTGAAAATCTGTCTGTGCAAGTAAAATCCGGTTAAAAATCTTCTGTCATCAAGTGGGGCTCCTTTTGAGTAAGTGAGATAGAGCGAGAATATTTTTCTCCAACACTTACAACACCAAAATATAAAATGGATGTAAAATATTTAGACTTAGTATAGTTGTTTTCCTTTGTTATTTTACTCAGCAAGTTGTTTAATATTAACTGGTGGCATTTTATTTTTTTTATAAGATGGTGTTTTCAAGTCAAGTCAATTGTTATACAGTTTGAATGTGGTGATAGTTTTGTGGCTTTGCTTCTGTTTCCTGTGGATAGATTGTTGTTTCTCAATAAATAGGTTTTTTTTTTAAGTAGCACATTAACTGATATGCTGGTTGTTCTGAAAAATAAATAACACAACAACAACTAAATATAGACAAAATATAATACATACAACAGCTTCGAGCCTCAAATATATAATAGTTATAGTTATATAAGAATTGAGCATAAAATGAAAAAGGACGTTGTTGTGCTTATGTGTGATTTACAGTATGTACTGTTTAGTTTGATTTTTTTTTTTTACATTTTATTTTGTCAATCCTCTGTTTTTCCTTGTGAACACAATAAAAGAATAAATGTAAAAAGTGTGAACAGTGTGCTGTTTCTTAACTGGTCTTTGTGTCAACGTTCTCTCACTTCCATCTGAGTGTAAAAACACTATTATTAACAGGATTATTTAGATTTTATTGTTTTTTGGGTAAAAACATGGAGAAATAAAAATATGTTTTAACACCAACAAGGTGTTTCCTAAAGAACTATTTCAAAACACAACTGTCACACACCATCACGCTCAGAGTATGTTGTGAATAACTCTCAGCTACTACCACTTCAAAATTTAGCTCTACATCTGTAAAACTGACAAAATGATGGACATTTCTTGTAAGCTAATGTCAATTTGCTGTGGTAGCCATCTTGAATTGGACTGGCTCCATAAGTTACTCTATTGTACAGTTTAAAAGTTTATGAACTCTTAAATACTTTTCTATATTTCTGCATGAATAAAACTTAAAACATCAGATTTTCACACAAGTCCTAAAAGTAGATCAAGAAAACCCCGTTAAACAAATGAGATACATATTATACTTGGTCATTTATTGAGGAAAATGATCCAATATTGCATATTTGTTATTGATAAAAGTATGTGAACCTTTACAATTGGCAGTTAATTTGAAGGTGAAATTAGAGTCAGGTACGTGTTTTCAATCAGTGGGAAGATGATCAGGTGTGAGTGGGCACCCTGTTTGATTTAAAGAGCATGATCTATCAAGAGTCTGATCTTCACAACCAGTGCTGGACTGGCCATCAGGCATACCGGGCAAATGCACGGTGGGCCGTCGGTGATTTATGCGATTTATGGGCCGCCCGGGCGGTCCTGTCACTCATGAACCAAAAAAATAAATTATAGCTATTTTTTTGTCAATCGCGACGGCCGATTGGTTGATTTTCTTGAACGACATCGAGCTAATCCAATGAAATCTCTCAGCACTCTTCCGACCAGCCCCTCCCCTTCACTCGCCATCAAGCTGCTGCGGTTGTGAAACCTGACACCAGCGTGCCTGACAGAAACTGGACTGAGGTGCTCACACGGAGCTGAGGAAAAGTTCCTCCCCTACCTGCAGCTGAGAGGAGGACGAGTGATAGACAGGACTCAAGGAGTGACGTGACGTCTGCTCTATGCGACCTAAGTTTCAGCACGGCATCAAGTTGCAAGCACGCGTTAGCATTATTAGCATGTTGTTGCGGTCTCCTGTTTTGTTGTTAAAAGACCAGCGCAAATTAAAGCTGTGCATGGACGCGGTTTCACAAGACCTGCAACAGCAACACGTCACTTGAACGGACTAACCACATCATCCGAACGTGAACGAAGAAAACAGCTTGTAAACACCGATCACAGCAGCTGCAACTTTTATCAGGTAATTCAAATCATTCCAGATCAATAACACAAATTGTAGGAGTTTTTAATGATCTCTGAATCATGTCTGAAATGTTGTTGATGTGCAGGCTTTACTAAACGCTGCTAAGACGTCTTCCATCACGTCAACACTTCAGCACTTTATGAAAAAACTCAGACTGATAGTGTCAGCATGTCCTGGAGCCCTGATGATGAGAGATGAGAGATTCAACCACCTCAACTGCTCAAAAAGAGGTATTGTTCTTTTACGATTACTGTACTATTACCTTTTTAATTTAAAATTATAATCTTATTAACTTTTTTTAACTTGTCTGGGCCTCTGGACATTCAAAAAACAAAACAAAACAATTGTAGAAACGTTTCATCTTTCATCAGAAAGACTTCCTCAGTCTGAGGTGCTGTATTCAGCTCAGTCTTGTAAATATCACCCTCTCACTGTGGAAACTCTGGAACAACCTGCCCCCCAACATTAGACAGGCCTCCTCCCTTCACATGTTCAAATCCCTGCTAAAAAAAATCATCTTTTCTCTATTATTTCAAACTGTGTGAGCTGACGTAGTGTATATATATTTTTTTACTGTGTTTTCATTTTAATATTGTTCTTATACATTTTTATTATACTTTTACCGCTGTTAATATCATAATTTTTACCATTGGTGTGTGATACTGTTCTGTACATTTTTAAACCTCTTTTGTGTTGTGTGTGTGAAGCACCTTGATAACAGTTTATCTGTTTTAACTGTGCTATATAAATAAAATAGACTTGACTTGACTCACAGTGGATCAACCAGTTTGTTGATGACAGCTGAAACCAGCTGCTCACATGAGCAAGGAGGACCATCANAAGAAGGTATAACAAGATATAACAAGGTATAACAATGTATAACTAAGGTATAACAAGGTATAACAAGGTATAACTAAGGTATAACAAGGTATAACAAGGTATATTAAGGTATAACAAGGTATAACAAGGTAGGTATAACAAGGTAGGTATAACAAGGTAGGTATAACAAGGTGTAACAAGGTATAACAAGGTATAACAAGGTAGGTATAACAAGGTATAACAAGGTATAACGGGATAACAAGGAATAACAAGGTATAACAAGGTAGGTATAACAAGGTATAACAAGGTAGGTATAACAAGGTATAACAAGGTATAACTAAGGTATAACAAGATATAACAAGGTATAACTAAGGTATAACAAGGTATAACAAGGTAGGTATAACAAGGTAGGTATAACAAGGTGTAACACGGTATTACAAGGTATAACAAGTTATAACAAGGTATAACAAGTTAGGTATAACAAGGTATAACAAGGTATAAAAAGGTTTAACAAGGTAGGTATAAGAAGGTATAACAAGATATAACAAGGTATAACAATGTATAACTAAGGTATAACAAGGTATAACAAGGTATAACTAAGGTATAACAAGGTATAACAAGGTATATTAAAGTATAACAAGGTATAACAAGGTATATTAAGGTATAACAAGGTAGGTATAACAAGGTATAACAAGGTATAACTAAGGTATAACAAGGTATAACAAGTATAACTAAGGTATAACTAGGTATAACTAAGGTATAACAAGGTAGGTATAACATGGTGTAAGTCAAAGTCAAGTCAAAGTCAAAGTCAACTTTATTGTCAGATCTGCAATATGTACAGTACAGGACATACACAGGACCGAAATTGCGTTTCTCTCAGTCCCTCGGTGCAACAGTAAACATCTAAACATTGAAACACTGAAACATATAATAATAGACATAAGCATAAAATAGTAAAACTAACACTGTCCTGAGTTTTTGCATAGTGGTATAAGAGTATGAAAATTTACACCAACTCTAAAACTAAAACATTAAACATTTAATGAACATAATATTGTCCTGAGTTTTTGCATACTAGTATAAAAAAAGAGTATAAAAAGTATAACTAAAATAAACTAAAGGTTTCTAGCATTGACATTTGCAAAGTGGCAAAGCAGCGTATGAGTCAATGTACACAGTATATGTATGAGGTAGTAGTTGATGTTGTTATAGAGGCAAAAAGTGGCATATGCAGTAAGGCACATTGGGCATCCCTAAATAAGACCGTTCAGAGCACACTGTATATGTACCAGCAGTGGTGTAGATATTAGAGTAGTGTAAATAAATGTAAACAGTAGTAATTACATGTAAGCAGTAGTAATAAAAGTAAACAGTATTAATAAATGTAAACAGAGAATGTAAACAGTATTATGATTATAGGCAGTGATGTAATACAGACATTAGTGCAAGTATGAGAAGTAGTGCAAACTGTATGAGCACATGACCGAGAGTTTAGTGAAAACCCGTTTGATGACACAGAGTCTAGTGTTAAAATCTTTGTGTTGTGTGGTAATGTGTGAGAAAGTTTTAGTGTTAAGGCAGTTCAAATGGGAGGGGGGGCAGAGCAGGCAGAGTGTTTAGCATTCTGACTGCCTGATGAACAGAGCTGTCTCTCAGTCTGCTGGTTCGAGCCTGGAGACTCCTCAGTCTCCTCCCTGATGGCAGCAGTCTGAAGCAGCTGTGTAGTGGGTGTGTGGGATCACCTGCCATGCAGTGGGCTTTCCGAGTGAGGCGTTTGCTGTGTAAGTCCTGCAGTGAGGGCAAGGAGGTGCCCACGATCTTCTCAGCTGCTCTCACAATGCGCTGGAGGCTCTTGCGGCAGGATGCAGTACATGCACCAAACCACACAGTGATGCAGCTGGTCAGGACACTTTCTATGGCACCTCTGTAGAAGGTGCTCATGATGGGGGTTGAAGCTCCAGCCCTTTTCAGCTTGCGGAGAAAGTAGAGACGCTGGTGAGCCTTCTTTGCCAGTGCTGCAGTGTTCCTGCTCCAGGACAGGTCCTTTGAGACGTGCACTCCCAGGAACTTGGTGCTGTCTACTCTCTCCACTGCGGTGCTGTTGATGGTCAGAGGGGCATGTTGGGCATCCTTCTTCCTGAAGTCCACAACAATCTCCTTTGTCTTCTCCACGTTGAGAGTGAGATTGTTGTGTCCGCACCACAAGGCCAGGCGGCTCACCTCGTTCCTGTAGTCCGTCTCATCGTTGTTGCTGATGAGACCCACCACTGTTGTGTCGTCCGCAAACTTGATGAAGTGGTTGGAGCTGTACGATGGTGTGCAGTCGTGTGTTAGCAGGGTGAATAGAAGGGGGCTCAGCACACATCCTTGTGGGGCCCCTGTGTTCAATGTGATGGTGCTAGATGTGTTACTCCCGACCCGCACTGTCTGTGGTCTCCCGGTCAGGAAGTCTAGCAGCCAGTTACACATTGAGGTGTTCAGCCCCAGACTGTCCAAGACTGTCTAACAAGGTATAACAAGGTATAACAATGTATAACAAGTTATAACAAGGTATAACAAGGTAGGTATAACAAGGTATAACAAGGTTTAACAAGGTAGGTATAAGAAGGTATAACAAGATATAACAATGAATAACAAGTTATAACAAGGTAGGTATAACAAGGTATAACAAGTTAGGTATAACAAGGTAGGTATAACAAGGTACAACAAGGTATAATAATTTATAACAATATATAACAAGGTAGGTATAACAAAGTAGGTATAACGAGGTAGGTATAACAAGGTATAACAACGTATAACAATGTAAGTTTAAAAAGGTATAACAAGGTATAACAAGGTAAAACAAGGTATAACTAGGTATAACAAGGTATAACAAAGTAGGTATAACAAGGTCTAACAAGGTAGGTATAACAAGGTATAACAAAGTATAACAAGGTATAACAAGGGATAACAAGGTATAACAAGGTATAACAAGGTAGGTTTAACAAGGTATAACAAGGTAGGTATAACAAGGTATAACAAAGTATAACAAGGTATAACAAGGTATAAAAAGGTATAACAAGGTATAACAAGGTAGGTATAACAAGGTATAACAAGGTATAACATGGTAAAACAAGGTATAACAAGGTATAACAAAGTATAACAAGGTAGGTATAACAAGGTTTAAAAGGTATAACAAGGTAAAACAAGATATAACAAGGTATAACAAGGTAGGTATAACAAGGTATAACAAGGTATAACAAGGTAGTTATAACAAGGTATAACAAAGTATAACAAGGTATAACAAGGTAGGTATAACAAGGTATAACAAGGTATAACAAGGGAGGTATAACAAGGTATAACAAGGTAGGTATAACAAGGTAAAACAAGGTATAACAAGGTATAACAAGGTAGGTATAACAAGGTATAACAAGGTAGGTATAACAAGGTATAACAAGGTAGGTATAACAAGGTAGGTATAACAAGGTGTAACAAGGTATAACAAGGTATAACAAGGTATAACAAGGCAGAGGTGGGGACTCGAGTCACATGACTTGGACTCGAGTCAGACTCGAGTCATTAAAATAACAAGGTATAACAAGGTATATCAAGGTAGGTATAACAAGGTATAACAAGGTAAAACAAGGTATAACAAGGTATAAGAAGGTAGGTATAACAAGGTAGGTATAACAAGGTATAACCAAGGTATAACAAGGTATAACAAGGTAGGTATAACAAGGTAGGTATAACAAGGTGTAACACAGTATAACAAGGTATAACAAGGTATAACAAGGTAGGTATAACAAGGTATAACAAGGTATGTATAACAATGTATAACAAGGTATAACAAGGTAGGTATAATAAGGTAAAACATGGTATAACATGGTATAACAAGGTATAACAAGGAAGGTATAACAAGGTATAACAAGGTATAACAAGGTTTAACAAGGTAGGTATAACAAGGTATAACAAGGTAGGTATAACAATGTTAACAAGTTATAACAAGGTATGTATAACAAGGTAGTTATAACAAGGTAGGTATAACAAGGTATAACAAGGTAGCTATAACAAGGTATAACAAGGGATAACAAGGAATAACAAGGTATAAAAAGGTATAACAAGGTAGGTATACCAAGGTATAATGAGATATAACAAGGTATAACGAGGTATAACAAGGTATAACAAGGTAGGTATAACAAGGTATAACAAGGTATAACAAGGTAGGTATAACAAGGTATAACAATGTAGGTATAACAAGGTATAACAAGGTAGGCATAACAAGGTATGACAAGGTATAACAAGGTATAACAAGGTAGTTATAACAAGGTATAACAAGGTATAACAAGGTAGGTATAACAAGGTATAACAAGGTATAACAAAGTATAACAAGGTAAAACAAGGTATAACAAGGTAGGTATAACAAGGTATACCAAGGTATAACAAGGTGTAACAAGGTAGGTATAACAAGGTATAACAAGGTATAACAAGGTAGGTATATCAAGGTATAACAAGGTAGGTATAACAAGGTATAACAAGGTAGGTATAACAAGGTATAACAAGGTAGGTATAACAAGGTAATACAAGGTATAACAAGGTATAACAAGGTAGGTATAACAAAGTATAACAAGGTATAACAAGGTAGGTATAACAAGGTATAACAAGGTAGGTATAACAAGGTATAACAAGGTAGGTATAACAAGGTAGGTATAACAAGGTGTAACAAGGTATAACAAGGTATAACAAGGCAGAGGTGGGGACTCGAGTCACATGACTTGGACTCGAGTCAGACTCGAGTCATTAAAATAACAAGGTATGACAAGGTATATCAAGGTAGGTATAACAAGGTATAACAAGGTAAAACAAGGTATAACAAGGTATAACAAGGTAGGTATAACAAGGTAGGTATAACAAGGTAGGTATAACAAGGTGTAACAAGGTATAACAAGGTATAACAAGGTAGGTATAACAAGGTATAACAAGGTAGGTATAACAATGTATAACAAGGTATAACAAGGTAGGTATAATCAGGTAAAACAAGGTATAACACTGTGTAAAAAGGTATAACAAGGTATAACAAGGAAGGTATAACAAGGTATAACAAGGTATAACAAAGTAGGTATAACAAGGTATAACAAGGTATAACAAGGTAGGTATTACAATGTATAACAAGGTATAACAAGGTATGTATAACAATGTAGGTATAACAAGGTATAACAAGGTAGCTATAACAAGGTATAACAAGGGATAACAAGGAATAACAAGGTATAAAAAGGTATAACAAGGTATAACAAGGTAGGTATAACAAGGTATAACAATGTAGGTATAACAAGGTAGGTATAACAAGGTATAACAAGGTAGGCATAACAAGGTATGACAAGGTATAACAATGTATAACAAGGTAGTTATAACAAGGTATAACAAGGTAGGTATAACAAGGTATAACAAGGTAGGTATAACAAGGTATAACAAAGTATAACAAGGTAAAACAAGGTATAACAAGGTAGGTATAACAAGGTATACCAAGGTATAACAAGGTTGGTATAACAAGGTATAACAAGGTAAAACAAGGTATAACAAGGTAGGTATAACAAGGTATAACAAGGTATAACAAGGTATAACAAGGTATAACAAGGTATAACAAGGTATAAAAAGGTATAACAAGGTAGGTATAACAAGGTATAACAAGGTAGGTATAACAAGGTATAACAAGGTAGGTATAACAAGGTATAACAAGGTAGGTATAACATTAACAAGGTATAACAAGGTAGGTATAACAAGGTATAACAAGGTATAACAAGGTAGATATAACAAGGTATAATAAGGTATAACAAGGTAGGTATAACAAGGTATAACAAAGTATAACAAGGTATAAGAAGGTAGGTATAACAAGGTATAACAAGGTAGGTATAACAAGGTATAACAAGTTATGTATAACAAGGTATAACAAGGTAGGTATAACAAGGTAGGTATAACAAAGTATAACAAGGTAGGCATAACAAGGTATGACAAGGTATAACAATGTATAACAAGGTAGTTATAACAAGGTATAACAAGGTAGGTATAACAAGGTATAACAAGGTAGGTATAACAAGGTATAACAAGGTATAACAAGGTAGATATAACAAGGTATAATAAGGTATAACAAGGTAGGTATAACAAGGTATAACAAAGTATAACAAGGTATAAGAAGGTAGGTATAACAAGGTATAACAAGGTAGGTATAACAAGGTATAACAAGTTATGTATAACAAGGTATAACAAGGTAGGTATAAAAAGGTATAACAAGGTAGGTATAACAAGGTATAACAAGGTATAACAAAGTAGGTATAACAAGGTAGGTATAACAATGTATAACAAGGTATGACAAGGTATAACAATGTATAACAAGGTAGGTATAACAAGGTATAACAAGGTAGGTATAACAAGGTAGGTATAACAAGGTAGGTATAACAAGGTGTAACAAGGTATTACAAGGTATAACAAGGCAGAGGTGGGGACTCGAGTCACATGACTTGGACTCGAGTCAGACTCGAGTCATTAAAATAACAAGGTATAACAAGGTATACAAGGTAGGTATTACAAGGTATAACAAGGTAAAACAAGGTATAACAAGGTAGGTATAACAAGGTATAACAAGGTAGGTATAACAAGGTATAACTAAGGTATAACAAGGTATAACAAGGTATAACAAGGTAGGTATAACAAGGTGTAACAAGGTATATTAAGGTATAACAAGTTATAACAAGGTATAAGGTAGGTATAACAAGGTATAACAAGGTTTAACAAGGTAAGTATAAGAAGGTATAACAAGATATAACAATGTATAACAAGGTATAACAAGGTAGGTATAACAAGGGATAACAAGGTATAACGAGGTAGGTATAACAAGGTAGGTATAACAAGGTACAACAAGGTATAATAAGGTATAACAAGATATAACAAGGTAGGTATAACAAAGTAGGTATAACAAGGTATAACAAGGTAGGTATAACAATGTTAACAAGTTATAACAAGGTATGTATAACAAGGTTGTTATAACAAGGTAGGTATAACAAGGTATAACAAGGTAGCTATAACAAGGTATAACAAGGGATAACAAGGAATAACAAGGTATAAAAAGGTATAACAAGGTAGGTATACCAAGGTATAATGAGATATAACAAGGTATAACGAGGTATAACAAGGTATAACAAGGTAGGTATAACAAGGTATAACAAGGTATAACAAGGTAGGTATAACAAGGTATAACAATGTAGGTATAACAAGGTATAACAAGGTAGGCATAACAAGGTATGACAAGGTATAACAAGGTATAACAAGGTAGTTATAACAAGGTATAACAAGGTATAACAAGGTAGGTATAACAAGGTATAACAAGGTAGGTATAACAAGGTATAACAAGGTATAACAAAGTATAACAAGGTAAAACAAGGTATAACAAGGTAGGTATAACAAGGTATACCAAGGTATAACAAGGTTGGTATAACAAGGTAAAACAAGGTATAACAAGGTAGGTATAACAAGGTATAACAAGGTACAGCTGAGGGACCAATATGCTTCCACAAGTAGTTTCTTTTGGTTACTCAAGTTATGAGCATTCAAATAAAAAACAAACAGCTAAGTGTAAAACATGCAATAAGAAAATATCAGATGGAGATTCCCAAAAACCCTGCCACTAGACCATCTTGGCTCCTATAACAAGGTATAACAAGGTAAAACAAGGTATAACAAGGTATAACAAGGTATAACAAGGTAGGTATAACAAGGTATAACAAGGTATAACAAGGTAGGTATAACAAGGTAGGTATAACAAGGTGTAACAAGGTATAACAAGGTATAGCAAGGTATAACAAGGCAGAGGTGGGGACTCGAGTCACATGACTTGGACTCGAGTCAGACTCGAGTCATTAAAATCACAAGGTAGGTATAACAAGGTATAACAAGGTAGGTATAACAAGGTATAACAAGGTATAACAAGGTAGGTATAACAAGGTAGGTATAACAAGGTATAACAAGGTAGGTATAACAAGGTAGGTATAACAAGGTGTAACAAAGTATAACAAGGTATAACAAGGTATAACAAGGCAGAGGTGGGGACTCGAGTCACATGACTTGGACTCGAGTCAGACTCGAGTCATTAAAATAACAAGGTATAACAAGGTATATAAAGGTAGGTATAACAAGGTATATAAAGGTAGGTATAACAAGGTATAACAAGGTAAAACAAGGTATAACAAGGTATAAAAAGGTATAACAAGGTAGGTATAACAAGGTGTAACAAGGTATAACAAGGTATAACAAGGTATAACAAGGTAGGTATAACAAGGTATAACAAGGTAGGTATAACAATGTATAACAAGGTATAACAAGGTAGGTATAACAAGGTAAAACAAGGTATAACATGGTATAACAAGGTATAACAAGGTATAACAAGGAAGGTATAACAAGGTATAACAAGGTAGGTATAACAAGGTATAACAAGGTAGGTATAACAATGTATAACAAGGTATAAGAAGGTATGTATAACAAGGTAGGTATAGCAAGGTATAACAAGGTAGCCATAACAAGGTATAACAAGGTATAACAAGGGATAACAAGGAATAACAAGGTATAACAAGGTAGGTATAACAAGGTAGGTATAACAAGGTATAACAAGGTATAACAATGTATAACAAGGTATAGCTAAGGTAAAACAAGGTATAACAAGGTATAACAAGGTATAACTAAGGTATAACAAGGTATAACAAGGTAGGTATAACAAGGTATAACAAGGTATAACAAGGTAGGTATAACAAGGTAGGTATAACAAGGTGTAACAAGGTGTAACAAGGTATAACAAGGTAGGTATAACAAGGTATAACAAGGTATAAAAGGGATAACAAGGAATATCAAGGTATAACAAGGTAGGTATAACAAGGTATAACAAGGTATATTAAGGTATAACAAGGTAGGTATAACAAGGTATAACAAGGTATAACTAAGGTATAACAAGGTATAACTAAGGTATAACAAGGTATAACAAGGTAGGTATAACAAGGTAGGTATAACAAGTTGTAACAAGGTATAACAAGGTATAACAAGTTATAACAAGGTATAACAAGTTAGGTATAACAAGGTATAACAAGGTTTAACAAGGTAGGTATAAGAAGGTATAACAAGATATAACAGGTAAAACAAGGTATAACAAGGTATAACAAGGTATAACAAGGTAGGTATAACAAGGTATAACAAGGTATAACAAGGTAGGTATAACAAGGTAGGTATAACAAGGTAGGTATAACAAGGTGTAACAAGGTATAACAAGGTATAACAAGGTATAACAAGGCAGAGGTGGGGACTCGAGTCACATGACTTGGACTCGAGTCAGACTCGAGTCATTAAAATCACAAGGTAGGTATAACAAGGTATAACAAGGTAGGTATAACAAGGTAGGTATAACAAGGTATAACAAGGTAGGTATAACAAGGTAGGTATAACAAGGTGTAACAAAGTATAACAAGGTATAACAAGGTATAACAAGGCAGAGGTGGGGACTCGAGTCACATGACTTGGACTCGAGTCAGACTCGAGTCATTAAAATAACAAGGTATAACAAGGTATATAAAGGTAGGTATAACAAGGTATAACAAGGTAAAACAAGGTATAACAAGGTATAAAAAGGTAGGTATAACAAGGTAGGTATAACAAAGTATAACAAAGTATAACAAGGTATGTATAACAAGGTATAACTAAGGTATAACAAGGTATAACAAGGTAGGTATAACAAGGTGTAACAAGGTATAACAAGGTATAACAAGGTATAACAAGGTAGGTATAACAAGGTATAACAAGGTAGGTATAACAATGTATAACAAGGTATAACAAGGTAGGTATAACAAGGTAAAACAAGGTATAACATGGTATAACAAGGTATAACAAGGTATAACAAGGAAGGTATAACAAGGTATAACAAGGTAGGTATAACAAGGTATAACAAGGTATAACAAGGTAGGTATAACAATGTATAACAAGGTATAAGAAGGTATGTATAACAAGGTAGGTATAGCAAGGTATAACAAGGTAGCCATAACAAGGTATAACAAGGTATAACAAGGGATAACAAGGAATAACAAGGTATAACAAGGTAGGTATAACAAGGTAGGTATAACAAGGTATAACAAGGTATAACAATGTATAACAAGGTATAGCTAAGGTAAAACAAGGTATAACAAGGTATAACAAGGTATAACTAAGGTATAACAAGGTATAACAAGGTAGGTATAACAAGGTATAACAAGGTATAACAAGGTAGGTATAACAAGGTAGGTATAACAAGGTGTAACAAGGTGTAACAAGGTATAACAAGGTAGGTATAACAAGGTATAACAAGGTATAAAAGGGATAACAAGGAATATCAAGGTATAACAAGGTAGGTATAACAAGGTATATTAAGGTATAACAAGGTAGGTATAACAAGGTATAACAAGGTATAACTAAGGTATAACAAGGTATAACTAAGGTATAACAAGGTATAACAAGGTAGGTATAACAAGGTAGGTATAACAAGTTGTAACAAGGTATAACAAGGTATAACAAGTTATAACAAGGTATAACAAGTTAGGTATAACAAGGTATAACAAGGTTTAACAAGGTAGGTATAAGAAGGTATAACAAGATATAACAAGGTAGGTATAACAAGGTATAACAAGATATAACATGGTAAAACAAGGTACTGTATAACAAGGTATAACAAAGTATAACAAGGTAGGTATAACAAGGTATAACAATGTAGGTATAACAAGGTAGGTATAACAAGGTAGGTATAACAAGGTGTAACAAGGTATAACAATGTATAACAAGGTAGGTATAACAAGGTATAACAAGGTATAACAAGGTATAACAGGGGATAACAAGGAATATCAAGGTATAACAAGGTAGGTATAACAAGGTATAACAAAGTATATTAAGGTATAACAAGGTAGGTATAACAAGGTATAACAAGGTATAACAAGGTATAACAAGGTAGGTATAACAAGGTGTAAGAAGGTATAACAAGTTATAACAAGGTATAACAAGCTAGGTATAACAAGGTATAACAAGTTATAACAAGGTATAACAAGGTAGGTATAACAAGGTAGGTATAACAAGGTGTAACAAGGTATAACAAGGTAGGTATAACAAGGTATAACAAGGTAGGTATAACAAGGTATAACAAGGTATAACAGGGGATAACAAGGAATATCAAGGTATAACAAGGTAGGTATAACAAGGTATAACAAGGTATATTAAGGTATAACAAGGTAGGTATAACAAGGTATAACAAGGTTTAACTAAGGTATAACAATGTATAACTAAGGTATAACAAGGTATAACAAGGTATAACTAAGGTATAACAAGGTGTAACAAGGTATAACAAGGTAGGTATAACAAGGTATAACAAGGGTTAACAAGGAATAACAAGGTATAACAAGGTAGGTATAACAAGGTATAACAAGGTATATTAAGGTATAACAAGGTAGGTATAACAAGGTATACCAATGTATAACAAGGTATAACTAATGTATAACAAGGTATAACAAGGTATAACAAGGTAGGTATAACAAGGTAGGTATAACAAGGTAGGTATAACAAGGTGTAACAAGGTATAACAAGGTATAACAAGGCAGAGGTGGGGACTCGAGTCACATGACTTGGACTCGAGTCAGACTCGAGTCATTAAAATAACAAGGTATAACAAGGTATATCAAGGTAGGTATAACAAGGTATAACAAGGTAAAACAAGGTATAACAAGGTATAACAAGGTAGGTATAACAAGGTAGGTATAACAAGGTATAACAAGGTAGGTATAACAAGGTATAACTAAGGTTTAACAAGGTATAACAATGTATAACAAGGTATAACAAGGTAGGTATAACAAGGTAGGTATAACAAGGTGTAACAAGGTATAACAAGGTATAACAAGTTATAACAAGGTATAACAAGGTAGGTATAACAAGGTATAACAAGGTTTAACAAGGTAGGTATAAGAAGGTATAACAAGATATAACAATGTATAACAAGGTAGGTATAACAAGGTATAACAAGGTAGGTATAACAAGGTAGGTATAACAAGGTACAACAATGTATAATAAGGTATAACAAGATATAACAAGGTAGGTATAACAAAGTAGGTATAACAAGGTAGGTATAACAAGGTATAAGAAGGTATAACAATGTAGATTTAACAAGGTATAACAAGGTTAAACAAGGTATAACAAGGTATAACAAGGTAGGTATAACAAGGTATAACAAGGTAGGTATAACAAGGTATAACAATCCCATGTCATGATCCACGTCTGTTTGTCATGTCATGTTCACATTGTTCCCTCCTTCCACATGCCCAATGCCTCATTAACAATCATTGCACTCACCTGTTTGTTCCTGTATTTAAGCCCCACGTCCACAGTCATTCCTTGCCAGATTTATGAACGGTTTTGCCTAGTAGTTATCCAGCGCCCATGTCTTGTCCTGTCTTGCCTGCTACGACTCTGTTTTGGTTTTTTGGTCTCACGTCTCTCGCCTCAGCCCCTATTGGTACTGTCTCGGACTCTGCTTCCCTGGTTTTGACTCCTGCACTCGCTACTGGACTTCGCCCTCCTGCCTCTCTCCTTGTCGGACCTGTTCAGCCATCTGCCTCACGGAAACGAACCCAAGACTGCCTTTCACGACCACGAGTAAAGCCTGCCTCTTTCAACATTATTCGCCTCTCTGCCAACCTGTGTATGATCTCGCTTCGAACCAAGGAAAACCCCCTTCGTGTGAAAGTCCGCACGAAGCATCAACGTAAACAAGGAAGTAAAGCCGGACTACGTCACTACCGGCCTACGTCATCAAGGAATTCCCTTCCGATCAAAAACAGCCTAAAAAGGTTAGTGTTTTTATTAAAGATAAAAACATCTACCTGTTCAAATCCTGTCACTAATATTATAATCTCTTGTGCAGAACTCAAGTTACCGGTGACGATCAGGACCCATTCCAGCTTCCTGTTTCTCAATAAAATTGTTAAAACTTTTCCAGTGTTCAGTTTATTAGTGAAACTCAAAAACTCAGTCATGACATTAAATCTGGCCAAACAGAGTTTCACTACCACACTGGTTAACAATTTTTTTGAAAACAAACAAACTGATCAGTCAAGTGTCCAGTTTACAACCTGTCTCTCACCTCATTCTGATTCTAGAACTGAGTATCTGGCGCCATCTGTTGGACTAGCCCAGTCATCACAGGCCATGGCTTCCAAGGAACCTAAACTGACTCCTCCTGAGGTTTTTTCTGGTGACTCATCTCAATGCAGACCATTTCTGACTCAATGTGAAATACAGTTTGAACTACAACCCTCTGCTTTTCCATCTGAACGTTCAAAGGTGGCCTATGTAGTCTCCTTATTATCTGGCAAAGCTAAAATTTGGGGCACTGCTGAATGGGCAAGAGACTCACTGATCTGTTATAAGTACAGAGATTTTTCTGCTGAACTAATGAGAGTGTTTAATCATGTTCTTCCCACTCAAGAGTCAACCAGAGGACTTCTGAAATTACGTCAAGGCAACCACAGAGTCTCTGAATTAATCATAGATTTTCACACTCTGGCTGCTGACAGTGAATGGAATGAGAAAGCTCTTCAAGATATCTTTTGGCAGGCTCTCAATGACGACATCAAGGATGAGTTGGCTGCACGTGATCCTCCGTCCACCCTCAGAGAATTGGAGGCAGTGGCCTCCAGGATTGATTTACGCCTTCAAGAACGTCGCAGAGAGGTGAGGCAAACTCGGTCTGAAAGGGTAATGTACTCAACCCCCAGATTCTTCACCCCAGAGCCAAAACCACTTTCACCACCCTCACCATCTGCAGAGGAACCCATGCAAATTGGAAGGTCCAGACTGTCTCAACGAGAGAGAGAAAAGAGGCTTCAGGAGGGATTATGCTTTTATTGTGGAGTTGCAGGACATCAAGTTGCTACATGCCCGGTCAAGTCCAGAACTGCTCACCAATATCCAAAATATAGAGCCGCCACCTCCTCAACAGGACCACCTCTACTTCACGTCAGCGCAAACCTCCAAGCCAATGGTAAGGAAATACCAGTAAGACTTTTTATTGATTCTGGTGCAGACTCTGAATTTATGGACATTAATTTTGCAAAATCTCTGAACCTCCAGACATTTCCTACAGAGATACCTCGCAGAGTTCTAGCTCTAGATGGTCACCCTATCAATCAGACTAGTATGGTGACACAAGAGGTTCAACTCCAGATTTGTGGTAACCATGTCGAGAAAGTAAGATTCTTCCTCATCAACTCTCCAGATTTACCCATTGTGATGGGAGCTACTTGGTTGAAGAAACACAATCCTCAGATCGACTGGAGAAGCAGCAACATCCTGGGGTGGTCTGAGCAATGTTTATCTTCTTGTCTACAATCTGCACAACAGACCAGTGATATTATCAAAATAAAGGAGGAGACTCCGGATCTGACTCATGTTCCTCATTGCTACCACGATCTAGCCAAAGTTTTTAGCAAAAGTAAGGCTATGTCTTTACCACTCCATAGGCCCTACGACTGCTCAATTGAGTTATTACCAGGCACTACACCGCCAAGGGGACGTTTATTTTCTTTGTCCCAGCCCGAACAAAAAACTATGCGAGAATACATTTCTGACTCCCTGAAAGCAGGAATTATCAGACCCTCATCGTCACCTGCAGGTGCTGGTTTCTTTTTTGTTGGAAAGAAGGATGGGTCACTTCGACCATGCATTGACTATCGTGGGTTAAATGACATAACCGTAAAGAACAAATATCCTCTGCCTTTAATGACTTCTGCATTTGATCTAATTCAGGGTGCCAAAGTATTTACCAAACTGGATCTTCGTAACGCATACCATCTGGTCAGAATTAAGGAAGGAGATGAATGGAAGACTGCTTTCAACACCCCATCAGGTCACTACGAATATCTTGTTATGCCTTTTGGTTTAACCAACGCCCCAGCAATCTTTCAGGCACTAGTCAATGATGTACTCAGGGATTTTATCAATATAAATGTTTTTGTTTACTTGGATGACATTCTGATCTTTTCCAAGGACTTAGATTCACATATCAAACACGTTCATGCCGTCCTCCTCCGTCTCCTACAAAACAATCTTTTTGTCAAGGCTGAGAAATGTGAGTTTCACACGACCAATACCACTTTTCTTGGCTTCAAAATCACACCTGATCAAATATCCATGGATCCCTCAAAAACCTCTGCAGTTCTGGATTGGCCAATACCTCAATCACGGAAACAGTTACAACGTTTTCTTGGTTTTGCAAATTTCTATCGAAGATTTATTAAGAATTACAGTTCCGTCGCTTCTTCTCTCCATGCCTTAACCTCCACCAAAAACTCTTTCATTTGGAATCAAACTGCTGAATACGCCTTCAGTAAATTAAAATCCTTGTTTACCACGGCTCCTATCCTTAGATTCCCCGATGTGGATAAACAATTCATTGTTGAAGTTGATGCCTCTGATACGGGCATTGGGGCCGTTTTAAGTCAACGCAGTGATGATGAAAAAATTCACCCATGTGCATTTTTCTCCAAGTCTCTCTCCCCAGCTGAGCGCAACTATGATGTAGGAGATCGTGAACTACTCGCTGTTAAGTTGGCTCTTGAAGAATGGCGTCATTGGCTGGAGGGGGCTAATCATCCCTTCATCGTTCTCACCGACCACAAAAATCTTGAGTATCTACGATCTGCCAAGAGACTTAATCCACGTCAAGCAAGGTGGGCTCTGTTCTTTGGACGTTTCAATTTTTCCCTTTCCTACAGACCCGGGACCAAGAACGTCAAACCAGATGCTCTATCTCGTTTATTCGAGAAGGAACAGACCAGTGGTCCAGAGGAGTACATACTACCCAAAGAGATACGTCTGTCCATCACCCAGGTCGAGAGGGAGGTCAGGGAGGCCCACCAGAACCATCCTCCACCCAGGGAATGCCCGGCTGACCGCCTTTTTGTACCAGATCACCTCATCACAAAGGTACTCATGTTCTGCCATGCTTCGCCTATTTACTGTCATCCAGGGATTGAGAGAACTCTAACCATAGTCAAGTCACAGTTCTGGTGGGGTTCCTTGTCTAAGGACGTTAGAGAGTTTGTTGGGGCCTGTACCCAATGCTCCCTGGCCAAACCCTCTCGACGTCCACCGGCGGGTCTCCTGAGGCCACTGCCCATACCATCACGCCCCTGGTCACATCTTGCAATGGATTTCGTCACCGGCTTACCACTGTCTGGAGGTAAAACAGTCATTCTAACTGTCGTTGACCGGTTTTCCAAGATGGTTCATTTGATTGCATTGGAGGGGCTACCCACAGCCAAGGAACTAAGCAATGTCATGATTAAGGAAGTATTCAGGTTGCATGGGATACCCAAGAACATTGTGTCGGATCGGGGTCCCCAATTCATCTCTAAGTTTTGGGGCGAGTTCTGTAAGACTCTTGGCATTGAACTAAGTCTCTCCTCAGGATATCATCCCCAGACTGATGGACAATCTGAGCGCGCCAATCAGGAGATGGAGACCCGCCTACGCATTCTCTGTGGTGATGATGGGACCAAATGGGCAGAACATCTTCCTATCGTCGAGCATGCTATGAACTCTCTTCCTTCGAGCGCCACTGGTCTGTCTCCGTTCTATGTCCTCTATGGGTTCCAGCCACCAGTGTTTGCCGCCCAGGACCAGGCTGCTATGGTCCCCTCTGCGTTCCAAGCAGCTCAACGATGTCGCCGAGTCTGGACCAAGGCCCGCAAACAACTCCTCAAGACTTCTGCAGTCTACACGAGGTCGGCCAACCGTCGTCGGACCCGGGAACCTGCTTATCAAGAAGGACAAAAAGTGTGGCTATCCACCAAGGACTTGCCTCTTCGTGTTGACTGCAGGAAATTGGCTCCCCGCTTCATTGGACCTTTTCCCATTTCCAAAGTGGTGAACCCGGTGGCAGTCAGGCTCAGGCTCCCTAGCACCATGAAGATCCATCCAACGTTCCATGTGTCTCGGGTCAAGCCCGTCCAGTATTCTAGGTTCATGCCCGCCTCCAGGCCTCCTCCTCCTGCCCGACTCATTGACGGCTCTCCTGCCTACACCATCAACCGTATCATGCGTTCTCGACGCTGGGGACGGGGTGTCCAGTACCTCATTGACTGGGAGGGTTATGGCCCTGAGGAACGTTCGTGGGTGCCTGCTCGCCACGTCTTGGACAAGCCGCTCGTCGCCCGGTTCCACCGGGATCACCCTGATCAGCCTGGTGGTCCGTCAGGAGCCGGACCTTGAGAGGGGGGTACTGTCATGATCCCATGTCATGATCCACGTCTGTTTGTCATGTCATGTTCACATTGTTCCCTCCTTCCACATGCCCAATGCCTCATTAACAATCATTGCACTCACCTGTTTGTTCCTGTATTTAAGCCCCACGTCCACAGTCATTCCTTGCCAGATTTATGAACGGTTTTGCCTAGTAGTTATCCAGCGCCCATGTCTTGTCCTGTCTTGCCTGCTACGACTCTGTTTTGGTTTTTTGGTCTCACGTCTCTCGCCTCAGCCCCTATTGGTACTGTCTCGGACTCTGCTTCCCTGGTTTTGACTCCTGCACTCGCTACTGGACTTCGCCCTCCTGCCTCTCTCCTTGTCGGACCTGTTCAGCCATCTGCCTCACGGAAACGAACCCAAGACTGCCTTTCACGACCACGAGTAAAGCCTGCCTCTTTCAACATTATTCGCCTCTCTGCCAACCTGTGTATGATCTCGCTTCGAACCAAGGAAAACCCCCTTCGTGTGAAAGTCCGCACGAAGCATCAACGTAAACAAGGAAGTAAAGCCGGACTACGTCACTACCGGCCTACGTCATCAAGGAATTCCCTTCCGATCAAAAACAGCCTAAAAAGGTTAGTGTTTTTATTAAAGATAAAAACATCTACCTGTTCAAATCCTGTCACTAATATTATAATCTCTTGTGCAGAACTCAAGTTACCGGTGACGATCAGGACCCATTCCAGCTTCCTGTTTCTCAATAAAATTGTTAAAACTTTTCCAGTGTTCAGTTTATTAGTGAAACTCAAAAACTCAGTCTTGACACAAGGTATAACAAGGGATAACAAGGTATAACAAGGTATAACAAGGTAGGTATAACAAGGTATTGCAAGGTATAACAAGGTAGGTATAACAAGGTATAACAAGGTATAACAAAGTATAACAAGGTATAACAAGGTATAAAAAGGTATAACAAGGTATAACAAGGTAGGTATAACAAGGTAGGTATAACAAGGTATAACAAGGTATAACATGGTAAAACAAGGTATAACAAGGTATAACAAAGTATAACAAGGTAGGTATAACAAGGTATAAAAAGGTATAACAAGGTATAACAAGGTAGGTATAACAAGGTATAACAAGATATAACTAGGTATAACAAGGTATAACAAGGTAGGTATAACAAGGTATAACAAGGTAGTTATAACAAGGTATAACAAGGTATAACAAAGTATAACAAGGTATAACAAGGTAGGTATAACAAGGTATAACAAGGTATGACAAGGTAGGTATAACAAGGTATAACAAGGTATAGCAAGGTATAACAAGGTAGGTATAACAAGGTATAACAAGGTAGGTATAACAAGGTATAACAAGGTAGGTATAATAATAATAATACAGTAATAAAGTATTTTCCTGTCATCTGCGTATGTTTCCCATACACAGACGAAATTCGTCTCTGCATTTAACCCAACCACCTACCAGGTGGTGCAGTGAGCAGCCCGAAAGCGCCCGGGGAGCTAGAGAAATAGGTGTGCACTCATAGACACACCAAGGTGGGTAGTGGCCGGGGCGCGAACCCGCGTCCTTCGGGTCCCAAGTCAAAAACCCTGCCACTAGACCATCTTGGCTCCTATAACAATGTATAACAAGGTAAAACAAGGTATAACAAGGTATAACAAGGTATAACAAGGTATAACAAGGTATAACAAGGTAGGTATAACAAGGTATAACAAGGTAGGTATAACAAGGTAGGTATAACAAGGTAGGTATAACAAGGTGTAACAAGGTATAACAAGGTATAACAAGGTATAACAAGGCAGAGGTGGGGACTCGAGTCACATGACTTGGACTCGAGTCAGACTCGAGTCATTAAAATCACGACTTGACTTGAAAAAATGCTGAAAGACTCGGACTTGACTTAGACTTGCACGCCATTGACTTGGGACTTGACTTGACTTGAAGCTTTTTACTTGAAAAGACTTGATATTTTAGTCAAGTCAAAATTTTAAAACACGTTATAAAGTGGCCGCATTAATTATTTTCACTCATTCCGTATTAACAGTCAGGCGCATTAACAGTCAGGCGCAGACCGGGCACCCCACACTCCGTATATATGTGTGTGTGCGTAGCTTTGAAAAAAACAACGCAAGCTACAGCTGAGGGACCAATGCTTCCACAAGTAGTTTCTTTTGGTTACACAAGTTATGAGCATTCAAATAAAAAACGAACAGCTAAGTGTAAAACATGCAATAAGAAAATATCAGATGGAGATTCCACGACGTCCAACTTTGTCCAGCATTTGAAGCTTCTCAAAGAGCGGTAAGTAGCACTTTTCTTTTGTTGTGAGATAGTTGACTTTAGCTAACAGCTAACTTCGTGTTAGCATGTGTACTCCGGGCTACGTGTTAGCTCAGGAAGCCGGTGGATAGTGAACTGTTTTGTCTGTTATAACTTTTCAAATGGCGGCGTGACGGTCGCATGTTGCACAGAACCCAACAACATGTTTTTATCAATACTGATATGTGAAATTGGCTGTAGATTTAACCCCACTTGGCCAGACAAATATTTATTATACCATCACATCCAAATTCAAAACCACTCCACTTTATTTGCAATGTTTTTGAGTTTTGCATGTGGTTTATTTTTTTAAAACAGACCAAATACAGTGACTGTCGCAATTAAATTTTGTGTTTAGAATATCTGGCCTATATTTACGGAGGACTGAAACTAACATACGGTACTTAGAAATAAAAGCAGAAAAATAAATTCACCAGACCTTCCTGATTTTACTTGTGATACACTTCTTATATACTTATTTAATTTTTTGAAAACTATGATTGTTTTAGTGTTAATGTTTATTTATGATTAGTAAGAGTAACTTAAGTCAAATGTAATTCATGAATGGCTGTAATTTATTTTCTGACATTTGTTTACTTCTGACAGATTTGAAGAATACCAGATGAACAAGAGGATCACAAATGAACCTCTACAGCCTTCCATATCACAATTTCTGTAATCACAAGATGGAATGCAACAGTGAGACAAGTGAAGGCGCTTCTTCAATGTGAACATCTAAAACTCTGTGCTGTTCTTGAAAAGGCCGGGCACAAGGAGTTGTTATTCACAACACGAGAGTGGAACTTGTTAAAGGAGATGGTGGACTTCTTGAAGCCTTTTGAAGAAGCAACAGATTTGACTATTCTCTTAAAGAAGCACACTCCAAATATTATTCCAACATCATCAACACCTGCCCTGCAAACTCTAAACAGCTCTTCTCCACAATAATTCATCTGCTTAATCCCATTAAACAAACTCATGAGGACTCTGTTAAAAATGCAACCTGTTCCTCTCATCATTTAAAAACAAAGTTGACAATATCAGATCTCAGCTCCACAACCTCCCTGATCTTAGTGTGCCATCTACCCGTCTGCTTTCTGGGACCCTGAGCAGCTTTGATGAAGTTGTTCAGAGTGAGGTGGAGACCATCCTCAAGAAAATGAAGCCTTCATCCTGCGCCCTGGATCCCTTCCCCTCGTCTCTCATAAAATCCAATCACTCTGCAATAAGCCCATTAATCACACAAATAATAAACAAGTCTCTACAATCTGGTCATGTTCCATTGCCTCTAAAAACTGCCATCATTAGGCCTCTTCTGAAAAAATCTAATTTGGATCCCGACATTTTTTCTAATTACCGCCCAATTTCCCACCTCCCATTTCTGTCCAAAGTGCTGGAGAAAGCAGTTGCTGCTCAGCTGCAGGACCACCTACAGCAACACTCTCTGTATGAGAAGTTCCAGTCTGGATTCAGAGCAGCTCACAGTACTGAGACTGCATTGCTGAGAGTAACAAATGATGTCCTCATGGCTGCTAACACTGGTTCTCCCTCCACTCTTTGAGAACCCCCATCCATCTGTGAGACGGTTAGTGGCTACATCTCATAGACTGTCAAGTTTCCTGTTTACATCAGCCTGATCACTAAACCGTTCTCCTCCATTCTACAGACTTGTTCCAGCCTGTGGGTTCCCTCTCGACACCAGAGCCAGCCTGAATATTAATAAAGGTTGTTAAAACTTTTTATCTGTTGTGGTGATTTTGGTCCAGCCATTTGGGGGTTCGTTACATAACTATCTGGTCAAAATTATGGACCACTCACCTTCTGCAGATTGGCGCTCTGGTGTAGAAGGAGCTATTGCTAAATTTGAATCAGGCATGGATAACATAGTTCAAATGTTAAAGGAGATGTCGCCCCAAACTCCCCAGCAGGACTCTGTTACCATCAGACCACCGTCAGAACCTGCCCGTGAGCCCAAGTTAACCCCACCAGAGCTGTTCTCAGGAGATCTGGACCCATGCCGACCTTTCATCACACAAACCGTGTTTCCATCCATTTTCATTTCGAATTTTGAACTAATTTTTGAAATCTCGCAAATATGTAAATACAAATTAATGCGAAGCAGAAGTGTTTCCATCTACTGGCTTGTAGCGCATCTACCAAGCCACGCACAGCGTCATTACGTCAGACGTCAGCGTCATTACGTCAGACGTCAGCACTGCGCATGTCTACAGTAAACAGGAAGTAGCGGTTGAAAACAGAACCCGGCCACACATCTCGTCAAAATGGAGAGAATATTTCAGGTACGTGTTGCTATCGGGCAAGTTGTATTTATTCTGTCATGCCAACTAGTTTTAGCGATGTTACATGTTGTCCGGAGCGGAAACAGCTGAACGTCACGTGACGTGAATGTTCGCTACGGCAGAACTGAGTCGGAAAATCTGTTTCCATCTGTCGTTTTGCGCATCTGCTCATTTTCGAAGATCCCAAAAACCACCTCAAGCGAGCGTATAAACTTTTTGGCGAATTTGAGGAAGTAAATTCGGATTTTGCCGTTTCCATTAAGCTTTTCTGCTGCGATACTTCAAAATGCGCAGCTAGAAACCTTGATGGAAACAGAGCTACAGTGTGAAATCCATTTCCAACTACAACCGACATGTTTTTCATCAGAGAGGTCTAAAGTGGCTTACATGATCTCCCTCCTCTCCGGCAAGGCCAAGAGGTGGGGGACTACCAAATGGCAACAAGACTCACCAAGCTGTTATGTTTTTCAGACTTTTGCCAGAGAACTGTGCAGGGTTTTTGATCCGGTGCTTCCTGAGCGAGAGGCGGCCAGACGTTTGTTCACCATCACACAAGGTAAACACCGGGTTCCAGAATATATAATTGACTTCCATTATGTTGCTTCAGGAAGTCACTGGAATGAGGAAGCCCTCACTGATGCCTTTTATCGGGGCCTAAACAATGAAATTAAGGATGGATTGTCCGTGAAACGGTACCCCAACTCACTTCAAGACGTGGAGGATCTAGCCACTAGGGTGGATCTTCACTTGGCCGAACGTGCAAGGGAACAAGGTCCACGCTCCTCGCCCATTACCAGATTAGTGGGAGGATCGGCA
The DNA here is from genome assembly GCA_038048925.1 of Garcialebias charrua. NCBI lineage: Eukaryota > Metazoa > Chordata > Actinopteri > Cyprinodontiformes > Rivulidae > Garcialebias > Garcialebias charrua. Next base: position 24,115 of record JBBPBX010014760.1, on the reverse strand, counting down.
GCTTTTCCCCTCACCGAATCAACCTTCAAGACCTGCTAACCCCACCACGGAGGAACCCATGCAACTAGGTTGCATCCGACTCACTCCTGCCGAGTGTGAAAGACGACGCAAGGGTAACCTATGTTTCTACTGTGGTGGTGTTGGACACGTCGCCACCTCCTGTCCGGTAAAAGGAATCGCTCAGTGAACGCCAGGGGATGTTTACTGAGTAGGACCCAAGAGTCTGAACTCCACTCACCTTTCACCCTGAACGCAAATCTTGTCGTCCCGGGTAAGTCACCCGTTTCCATTAAAGTGTTTGTTGACTCCGGGGCTGACACTGAATTCATTGACTATGGGTTTGCAGTCGAATCAGGGATTAAGTTACTTAATACCACAGAGAAACATTCTGTGGTGGCCTTGGACGGTCCCCCGCTGAACACTTCGTCCCTGGTCACTGAACCTGTTACGTTACACGTAGGAGGCAACCACAAGGAAACCATAAACTTTTTGGTAATTAACTCTCCTAAATCTCCGGTGATCTTGGGTGCCACCTGGCTGCAAAAACACAACCCATGGTTTGACTGGAGAAGTAGGGAGATATTAGGCTAGTCGGAGGACTGTATGCCGTCCTGTCTAATGGACGCTGTGTTGTTTAAAGACTCTGTGACTGTTTCTGAGGATTATTATCCTGACCTCTCCAAGGTACCCATTGACTATCACGATCTCAAAGAGGTGTTTAACAAATCCAAGGCCACCTCTCTTCTTCCCCACCGTCCTTTTGATTGTCCCATAGACTTACTTCCTGGTTCCACTCCACCAAGGGGCTCTCTCGGGCCAGGAGAAGCGGTTTGCCCCTCTGACACGCAAGCTGTCGGATACATGATGGACTCCTGGGGACAGTGGCAACCCATGTGTTTGACCGTCCTGTCTGTCGAAGACGTGGAAGATTTGTGGATTATTGGGATATTGGTGGCAGCTGCTCTGTTTTTTGGCGTGAGCGGAGCTGTCTGTTACTGGAAGATCAGGAAGACTGCGGCGGCTATCGGCGCGCTGGCCAAACTTCCTGATCAGCAAGAATCTCTGATCCGGGCTGTGAGCTCCTCAACCCAGCTGTTGTACGAACTGAACCGCACAATGGGAGCGGCGGTAGACCACCGCGGACCTGCGGTGCGCTTTGGAACTCGTTTACAGCCGCCCGGCATTAATCAGGGCACGGATGGGGGTTCGTAGCTTCGGAACCTCATATGATTCGGCGATTTTGGACCTGAACAGCACCTGGACTTTGGAAGGCTGCAGTCAAAAAGAACACTGTGGCCTGGATTGAAGATAAACAATAACTATCTAATCTAGTTTCTGCACGACCTTGGAAAAGAAGAAGGCTGTCTGCTGGAAACTATTCTCCTGGAGTGAAGCTGAGAGACATTGCTGACCCCCCCCCCCCCTCCCCAGAGGTCTCTGGGAGTGCGCTCGGAGGCGCCAAGCTTAACAACTGCTGAACTGTGTTATCTGAGTGCTGCTCACAGACTCTTTTGATCTCCTTGCATGTCGTCAAATCTGCAACAATGTCTTGTCTGGTTGTGCTTATTGCTGATAGAGTTTTTGGGACTTTATCATAGAGTGTCTTAAGGCAATCTTTGATAGATTCTTTTTTTGAATATCACAAATGATACCTATTGTGCTTTTCCTTTTTCCATATCTGTTTGACCTTCATCCGGAGACGGATGAGTGCGGCCGCGCAGAAGAACATGTCATGTGTTTGGAAATGCTGCAGCTTTGCACACTCCCCCTCTTCTGGACGACTGTGTATACATAATCACGTTGTATTAATTAACTGGTGCAATGTTAATAAATAAATAAGCCAGCCACTAGGGAGTGAATATAAAGCCAGCCACTAGGGAGCACAAGCCAGTGTATCTCTTGTGCCGGTCCCAAGCCCGGGTAAATGGTGAGGGTTGTGTCAGGAATGGCATCCGACGTAAAACACTTGCCAAAACCATAATGCGAGTTCATCAAAGTGAAACCATACCGGATCGGTCGAGGCCCGGGTTAACAACGTCCGCCACCGGTGCTGTTGACAAACAGGGTGCCGGCGGAAATTTTACTACTGTTAGTCGAAGACGCCGAGGAGGAAAACGTGTCAGGAGACAGAGGGAGAGGAGGAAAGTGAAGAATGTAGGACTGAGGGTTGCAACTCTAAATGTGGGGACAATGACAGGCAAAGGTAGAGAGCTGGCTGACATGATGCAGAGAAGAAAGGTAGATGTTTTATGTGTCCAAGAGACCAAGTGGAAGGGCAGCAAGGCTCGCAGTATTGGAGCAGGGTTCAAACTGTTTTACCATGGTATGGATAGAAAGAGAAATGGAGTAGGGGTGGTCCTGAAGGAGGAGTTGGCAAAGAATGTAGTAGATGTGAAGAGAGTGTCAGATAGGGTGATGTGTCTAAAGGTAGAAGTAGAAGGTCTGATGCTAAACATAGTAAGTGGTTATGCTCCACAGGTTGGATGTGATGGGGAGGAGAAAGATGAATTTTGGAAAGATTTGGATGAAGTGATAGAGAGTATTCCCAGGGAGGAAAGAGTGGTGATTGGAGCAGACCTGAATGGACATGTTGGTGAAGGAAACAGAGGGGATGAGGAAGTGATGGGTAGGTTTGGTGTCAAGGAAAGAAACCAGGAAGGACAGATGGTGGTGGATTTTGCCAAGAGAATGGAAATGGCTATAGTCAATACCTATTTCCAAAAGAGGGAGGAACATAGAGTGACCTATAAGAGTGGAGGAAGGAGTACACAAGTCGACTACATTCTGTGTAGAAGAGGAAACCTGAGAGAGATTGGAGACTGTAAAGTTGTAGCAGGGGAGAGCGTGGCCAAACAGCATCGGATGGTTGTGTGTAGAATGACTGTTGTTGCGAAGAAGAGAAAAAGAGTAAAACCAGAAAAGAAGACCAAATGGTGGAAGCTAAAGAAGGAAGAATGTTGTGAGAAATTCAGAGACGAGCTGTTAAAGGCTCTGGGTGGTAAGAAAGAGTTTCCAAGTGACTGGGCTACTACAGCAACAGTAATTAGAGAGACCGGTAGGAAGGTACTTGGTGTGTCATCTGGACAGAGAATGGATGATAAAGAAACCTGGTGGTGGAATAGTGAAGTGCAGGACGCCATTCAAAGAAAGAGATTAGCCAAGAAGAAATATGACAGTGAGAGGACTGAAGAGAGGAGACAGGAATATAAGGAGATGGGACATAGAGCAAAGAGGGAAGTAGCTAAAGCAAAGCAGAGGGCGTACAATGAGTTATATGGGAGACTGGACACTAAAGAGGGCGAGAAGGACTTGTACCGATTGGCAAGACAGAGGGATCAGGCTGGAAAGGATGTGCAGCAGGTTAGGCTTATTAAAGATGGGAATGGGAATGTTCTAACAAGTGAGGAGAGTGTGATGGGAAGATGGAAGGATTACTTTGAGGAGCTAATGAATGAAGAGAATGAAAGAGAAAGAAGAGTGGAGGTAATAGAAACTGTGGACCAGGAAGTGGGAAAGATTAGTGAGGGTGAAGTCCGGAAAGCTCTGAAAAGAATGAAGAAGGGGAAGGCAGTAGGACCTGATGACATACCAGTGGAGGTTTGGAAATGTCTTGGAGAGATGGCAGTGAGGTTTTTGACTCAAATATTTAATGGAATATTTGAGGGTGAGAAAATGCCTGAAGAATGGAGAAGAAGTGTGCTGGTTCCCATTTTTAAGAACAAGGGTGATGTACAAAGTTGTAGCAACTACAGGGGAATTAAGTTGATGAGCCACACAATGAAGATCTGGGAGAGAGTTGTGGAAGCAAGACTTAGACAAGATGTGACTATCTGTGAGCAGCAGTATGGTTTCATGCCAAGAAAGAGCACCACAGATGCCATCTTTGCTTTGAGGATGTTGATAGAGAAGTACAGAGAGGGTCAGAAAGAACTCCATTGTGTGTTTGTGGATTTAGAAAAAGCTTATGACAGGGTACCAAGAGAAGAGGTGTGGTATTGCATGAGGAAATCTGGAGTGGCAGAAAAGTATGTTAGACTGGTACAGGACATGTATGAGGACAGCAGGACAGTGGTGAGATGTGCTGTGGGAGTGACAGATAGCTTCAAGGTGGCGGTGGGATTGCATCAAGGATCGGCTCTGAGCCCCTTCTTGTTTGCTCTGGTGATGGACCGACTAACAGATGAGGTCAGGCAGGAATCCCCATGGACTATGATGTTTGCAGATGACATTGTGATCTGTGGTGAGAACAGGGAACAGGTGGAAGAGAACTTGGAGAGGTGGAGGTATGCTCTTGAAAGAAGAGGAATGAAAGTCAGTCGTAGTAAGACAGAGTACATGTGTGTGAATGAGAGGGAGGCCAGTGGAACAGTGAGGCTACAAGGAGCAGAGGTCACAAAGGTGCAGGACTTCAAGTACTTGGGGTCCACTGTCCAGGAAAATGGGGAATGTGGTAAAGAGGTGAAAAAGAGAGTCCAGGCAGGATGGAGCGGATGGAGAAAAGTTTCAGGAGTGATTTGTGACAAAAAGGTGTCAGCAAAGGTCAAAGGAAAAGTTTACAAGACAGTGGTGAGACCAGCTATGTTGTATGGTCTGGAGACAGTGGCATTGACAAAAAGACAGGAGAAAGAACTGGAAGTGGCAGAAATGAAGATGCTGAGGTTCTCCTTAGGAGTGACAAGGATGGATAAGATCAGGAATGAGATCATCAGAGGTACAGCACATGTTGAAAAACTGGGAGATAAAGTTAGGGAGGCCAGACTGAGATGGTTTGGACATGTCCAGAGGAGGGACAGTGGTTATATTGGTAGAAGGATGTTAGAAATGCAGCTGCCAGGAAAAAGACAAAGAGGGAGACCAAAGAGGAGATATATGGATGCAGTTAGGGAGGACGTGGAGGTGGTTGGAGTGAGGACAGAGGATGCAGAGGACAGAGTGAGGTGGAGGAGGATGACTCGCTGTGGCAACCCCTGAAAAGGGAAAAGCCGAAAGAAGAAGAAGAAGAAGAATGTTAATAAATAAATCTCTTATCTCTTATCTCTTATCTTTACTCCCTTTCTGCTCCTGAACAACAGGCCATGAGGGACCATATCGGGGATGCTCTCCAGGCTGGTCTCATCCACCCGTCTGTTTCTCCTGCCGGGGCGGGGTTCTTTTTTGTTGGCAAGAAAGACAGGTCACTCCGTCCCTGTATTGATTATAGGGGTCTCAATAAGATCATAGTAAAGAACAGGTATCCCACTACCACTTATGAACTCAGCCTTTGATCTCCTACAAGGAGCTAATCTGTTCACCAAGCTGGATTTACGTAATGCATACCATTTAGTTTGCATTCGTGAGGGGGATGAGTGGAAGACGGCTTTTAATACCCCCATGGGGCACTATGAGTATTTTGTTATGCCTTTTGGACTAACAAACGCCCCAGCTATGTTTCAGAACTTGGTTAATGACGTTTTAGGAGACATGATTAATCATTTTGTGTTTGTTTCTTTATTTAGATGACATCCTGATATTTTCTAAGGACATTACCACACACCGCAAACACGTACGAGCCGTTCTCACTCGGTTCCTACAGAATGGACTCTACGTTAAGGCAGAGAAATGTGATTTTCATGTTTCCACCACTTCATTCCTGGGGTTCATTGTCTCCCCTAACAAGATGGAGATGTACCAGAACAAAGCTTTGGCTGTGGTGGATTGGCCTACCCCCAGGGACTGCAAACAGCTCCACCGGTTCCTGGGGTTTGCCAACTCCTACAGACGTTTCATCAAGGGATACAGTCAGATTTATAGACCGCTTCATGTACTCACTTCCACTAAATCTCAGTTTGTGTAAACTAAAGACTTTGTTTTCCTCAGCTCCCGTTCTCCAGGCCCCCAACCCCGAGGAGCCTTTCGTGGTAAAGGTTGATGTCTCTAGTACAGGCGTGGGAGCTGTCCTTAGCCAGCGTAGCCAGGAGGGTCGTCTCCACCACTGTGCTTTTTTTCTCAGAGTCTCTCTTCTGCATAACGCAATTACGATGTTGGAGATCGGGAGCTGTTGGCGGTCAAGCTGGCCTTGGAGAAGTGGCGCCACCCATTCCCATTCCAAGTCTGGATGGACCACAAAAATCTAGAGTATCTCAGGTCTGCTCGCCGTTTAAATCCACGCCAGGCCAGGTGGGCACTTTTCTTCTCTCATTTCAACTTTACCCTGTATTATCGCCCAGGTGAGAAGAATGTTAAAACTTGACGCCTTATCGCGTATCTCTGAGGGCGACTCACCCTCTCCTACGGTCGAGGAGAACTTTATTCTCCCCAAGGTTGCCCGCCTGGCCATTACCCAACTAGAATCTGACCTGAGATCTTCCAACCAGTCACGTCCTCCTCCTCCTGTCTGCCCTAGGGATCGTCTTTATGTTCCCCCAGAGTTGATTGGGTGGGTGTTAGATTTTTGTCACTCTTCTCATCTTCACTGTCAGGGTTAGATGCTTACCAAGACGCTCGCCTTGGTCCGGGCTCAATTCTGGTGGGAGACCTTGTCCAAAGACGTCCACACTTTTGTTCGCTCCTACCCTGCTTGCTCCCAGTCCAAATCCTCTAGACGTCCCCCCTCAGGTCTCCTCCGTCCTCTACCCTGTCCCTCTCGTCCATGGTCTCATATAGGCATGGACTTCATCACTGGTCTTCCCGATTCAGGGGGTCACACGGTCATACTCACCGTGGTTGACCGGTTCTCTAAAATGACCCACTTAGTTCCCCTCCAGAAGCTACCTTCCTCCAAAGAGTTAGCCCACATCATGGCCCGTGAAGTGTTTAGGCTTCACGGGCTCCCACGTAACATTGGGTCTGACAGGGGCCCTCAGTTTGTTTCTCTCTTCTGGTGTGAGTTTTGTGACCTGCTTGGTGTTTCCATCAGTCTCTCCTCTGGTTTCCATCCTGACACTGATGGCCAGGCGGAGAGAGTTAACCAGGAGGTGGAGGGTAAGCTTAGGCTACTCTGCCAGCAAGACCCAGAGAAGTGGTCCTCTTCCCTACCCTGGGTGGAACACGCTCTTAATTCGTTCCCCTCTTCTGCTACTGGTCTTTCGCCCTTTTATGTTGTTTTTGGTTTTCAACCCCCCGTTTTTTCTGTCCAGGAACGCGAGGCCAGTGTTCCTTCTGCCCACCTGGCGGCCCTTAGATGCCAGAGGGTTTGGAGGAGAGCCAGGCGGGCTTTGCTCAAGACTACGGCGGTCTACATTAGGAAGGCCGATCGCCGTAGGACTCCTCAGCCCGACTATGAGGTGGGTCAAAAGGTCTGGCTCTCCACCAAGAACCTTCCCCTTAAGGCTCAATCCCGCAAGCTCGCCCCCCGTTTTATTGGCCCTTTTCCCATTTCCAAAGTTATCAACCCTGTTTCTGTCCGTGTCTCCCTGCCCAAGGCCCTCCGTGTTCACCCCACGTTTCATGTTTCCTGTATCAAGCCTGTGGTAACCTCTGGTTTTCACCCTCCTGTTCGGTCCCCTCCTCCTGCCCGCCTTATTGACGGGTCCCCCGCCTATACTGTCCGTCGCCTCCTCCGTTCTAGACGGAGGGGCCGCGGCCTCCAGTACCTGGTTGACTGGGAGGGGTACGGCCCGGAGGAACGTTCCTGGGTTCCCTCCCGCCATGTTTTGGACAGGTCCCTCATCACTGACTTCCATAGGCTCCATCCGGACCAACCGGGTGGGACGCCAGGAGGCGTCCCTTGAGGTGGGGATATGTCACGTTTCACGCCTGTTAGATCAGTTTTTCTGTCACTCTGTGCATCGCTTGGTGTATCTGGCTCCTTTTCTGTCTCTTCTGTCGTGTGATGAGTTTTCAGTTTGTCTCTGCTGCATGTGGGTTTAGGTTTGTCTTCACCTTCGAACCGGTTTGTTTACACCGCAGCTCTGATTAGGTTCGATCAGTTGCACCTGTTGCTGCACTCTTTATAAACCAGACTCTCACACGAGCTCTCTGTCCTATTTCCTGGTTCACGTATCCTCGCCTCTTTGATCTCCTGGTTTTCTGACACCTCGCCTACCTGACTTTTCGCCTCCTGCTTCTCCTCCTCGGACTGACGCCCATCGTATTTGTGCTTTTGACCTTCGCCGGCCTCACCATGTCCTTTGCCTTCTCCTGTTGGATCTACGCTCTTCTGCTTCCCGGCTATCGACCCTTGCTTGTGGGAATCCCCACTACGTCACTGGATTACGTCACGGACCCTCGCTGCGGCTGGCTGTTCCCCCCTCACCGGCTACAGCCCCTCCTGCAGTGGACCTGCTCAGCTGGAGTGTCTCCACTCTTTGAGAACCCCCATCCATCTGTGAGACGGTTAGTGGCTACATCTCATAGACTGTCAAGTTTCCTGTTTCCATCAGCCTGATCACTAAACCGTTCTCCTCCATTCTGCAGACTTGTTCCAGCCTGTGGGTTCCCTCTCGACACCAGAGCCAGCCTGAATATTAATAAAAGTTGTTAAAACTTTTTATCTGTTGGGGTAATTTTGGTCCAGCCATTTGGGGGTTCGTTACAAAAGCTGTATTTTAAGATACTAACATTATTAAAAAGATATTAAATTGATAAGTTTCCTGAAAAACAGTCAAATAAGTTTAATTAACCTACCTTATCTTGGCTTTTTAAAAAGTCTATTGATTCCTCAAAGTAATCCAGATGAATTTCTTTGATGTTATTTGACAGGTTGTGGCCGAACAGAGACACCGTCAGAACCATAAATCCTCGGCTGTCCAGCAGAGCAGCTCTTTTCTCTAACAGTCCTCCATCAAACGTGTAA
>JBBPBX010014760.1:0-15230 GCA_038048925.1 Garcialebias charrua | reverse complement strand
TATATATATACTGACATTTGACAAAGTTGTGTTTTAATCCCAAGTCTGAAAATCAGAGTGTTTATTGTGACAAACGACTAAGAAATAACCTCATTAAACAACAATCTGCCACAAAAAATTACAAACACAGATTTGTGCATCCCACTGATGCACAAATCACTGTCACTGTAAAAATCTGATGGACTTGGATTTATCTGACATTAATAGTACTTGTGCACTATCCATCCATCCATCCATTATCTTCCGCTTGTTCCAAAGTCAGGTCTCTTGGGCAGAAGCTTGAACAGGGAAGCCCAGACATCTCTTTCCACAGCCATCTCTTCCAGCTCTTCTGGGAGGATTCCAAGGCGTTCCCAGGCCAACCGAGAGACATTGTCTCTCCAGCATGTCCTAGGTCTTCCCCGCGGTCTCCTCTCAGTTGGACATGTCCAAAGCACCTCCCTAGGGAGGTCTCCAGGGGGCATCCTTACTAGATGCCTGAACTACCTCAACTGGCTCCTCTCGATGTGGAGGTGCAACAGTTTTACTCTAATGCTACGTTCACAACAAACGCTTTTTGGGCGGCCAAAAAGCGCGAAACGCCTCAAGCTGGACGCACGGGACGCATTGGTGTTCAGAACGGAATGAGAAGCAGCAGCGGCGTGGCGGCGGGGGTGTGGGAGGAGCTAGCAAAGCTTAAACTTGCTAAACGTGAAAAGTTTACAATTCAAAACTTACCCGATATCCCGACTTCCTCACTGGCACTCGGTCAGGCAAGGTCCTTTTTATTTCTCCTCCATACATGAACAGGACTTTACAGGTTGTTTCCGTGTCTCACAAACAATACGTCACACTTGCGCAACAGCCGTCCCCTCGTTACCGCGTCACATAGCTGACTCTCCCTCTCTCCTCCCCTGACTCTCCCTGATTGGTTGTCAGACGCGTTGAGTGGCGAAAGTTCAGCTTTTTCAAATCGAGCGGCAGAGGCTGCCGCGGGCGCCGCATGCACGGAAAACGCTCTGCCGCCCCTTCCGCACCGCTCAAAACGGACTTGACGCGACGCGCAATTCCTGGAGGCGCGTCCCCCATTGACTTTGCAGTTAAACCGGCTGCTCCTGCAGCTCAAAATGTGTTTGGTGTGGACGTACCATAAGTCTCTCCCGGATAACCGAACTTCTCACACTATCTCCAAGGGAGAGTCCAGCTACCTTGCGGAGGAAACTCATTTCAACCGCCTGTATCAGCAATCTCATCCTTTTGGTCACTACCCAGAGCTTGTGACCATAGGTGAGAGTAGGAACGTAGACCGTCTGGTAAATAGAGTTTTGACATATAGTTCAACTTTCTTCACCACAATGGACAGGTACAAAGTCGCAATACTACAGACGCTACGCCAATCCATCTGTTAATCTCAGACTCCATTCTTTCCTCATTTGTGAACGAAACCCAAGATACTTGAACTCCTCCACTTGTGGCAGAACCTCACCCTCGACCTGAAGAGAGCAATCCACCCTTTTCCTGTTGCGGACAATGGCCTCAGATTTGGAGGTGCTGATTCTCATCCCGCTTCACACTCGGCTGTGAATCGCTCCAGTGAGAGCTGAAGATCACGGCATGATGACGCCAAAAGGACCATATCATCTGCAAAGAGCAGAGATGGAATGCTGAGGCCACCGATCTGAAAACTCTTTGCCCATTGGTTGCACTGAGAAATTCTGTCCATAAAAGTTATGAACAGAGTCGGTGACAACAGGCAACCCTGGTGGAGTCCAACTCCCACCCTGAAGGGGTCCGACTTACTGCAGGCAATGCAAACATAGTTCTCGCACCGCTTGTATAGGGACTGAACAGCCCATAGCAACGGTCCCCCAATCCCATACTCACAGAGCACCCCCCACAGTGTACCATGAGGAACACGGTCAAATGCCTTCTCCAAATCCAAAAAACACATAGACAGGATGGGTAAACTCCCATGACCCCCCGAGGACCCAAGTGACGGTAAAGAGCTGTTCCACAGCCAGGGCGGAACCCACATTGCTTATCCTGGATCTGAGGTTCGACCAATGATCAGACTCACTTCTCCAGTACCCCTGAATAGACCTTATCAGGGAGGCTGAGGAGAGCGATGCCCCCATAAGATCACACCTTTTGGTCCCCCTTTTTGAAGAGGGAACCACTACCCCAGTCTGCCAATGCAGGGGCACTGCCCCCCTATGTCCATGCGATATTGCAAAAGCGTGTCAACCAAGACAGATCCACAACATCCAGAGCCTTAAGGAAATCAGGGTGAATCTCATCCACTCCCAGAGCCCTGCCGCCTCTGAGCTTTTTAACTACCTCGGCGACCTCAGACACAGTTATAGAGATGGATCAACCCCAAAGTACTCCGACTCGGCTTCCTCCATGGAAGACGTGCTAGTGGGATTGAGAAGGTCCAAGAAGTATTCCTTCCACCTCCTGACGAAATCACTGGTTGAGATCAACAGTAGCCCACCTACACTGTATACAATGTTAGTAAAGTGCTGCTTTCCCCTCTTGAGCCATCCGATGGTTTGCCAGAACCTCCTCTAAGCTGACCAAGTGTCGTTATCCAAGGTCTCACGAAACTTCTCCCACATCTGAACGTTTGCCTCAGAAACAGCTAAGGCTGCAGATCGCTTGGCCCTCCGGTACTCCTCAGCTGCCTCCAGAGTCGAGCTAGCCAACAAGGTCCAATAGGACTCCTTCTTCAGCTTGACAACCTCTCTAACCCGGGGTGTCCCACACCGAGTTCATGGATGGCCAACGCAAGAAGCACAGACAACATTGCGGCCACAGCTCAAGGTAGCTACTTCAACTAGTGAGATACGGAACAAGGCCCACTCAGACTCAATGTCCCCCACCTCAGTTGGATGTGACTAAAGCTCTCCTGGAGTTGCTAGTTGAAGATCTCTCGGATGGGTTCTTCTGCCAGGCGTTCCCAGCAAACCCTCACTACTACTTTTAGGTCTTCCGGGTTTGTCAGGCATCTTCCCCCACCATCTGATCCAACTCACAACCAGGTGGTGATCAGTTGACAGCTTAGATCCTCTCTTCACCCGAGTGTCCAAAACAAATGGCCACAAATCAGATGACATGACTGAAGTCTATCATCGATCTACAACCTAGCCTAGGGCGTCCTGGTGCCAAGTGCACTTATGGACACCCTTATATTCGAACATGGTATTTGTGATGGACAAACTATGACTGGCACAGAAGTCCAACAACAGAGCACCGCTCAGGTTTAGATCAGAGAGGCTGTTCCTCTCAATCACACCCCTCTAGGTCACACTGTCATTACCCACGTGGGCATTGAAATCCCCCAGCAGAATAAAGGAGTCCCTACCCAAATGTGAAGAGAAGCCACCCTCTCATTTACCGGGGGAAACTCCAATACACAGGCACAAGTCGGGGGGCTACAAGTAGACCCACACCAGCAATGCCTCTCACCATGAGCAACTCCAGAGTGGAATAAAGTCCAGCCCCTCTCAAGGAGATCAGTTCCAGAGTCTATGCTGTGCTTTGAGGTGAGCCCATCTATTTCTAGTCAGTACCTCAACATCACACACAAGCTTAGGCTCCTTCCCCACCAGAGAGGTCACGTTCCATGTCCAAAGAGCCAGCTTTGGTAAGCCAGGGTAAGAGTGCCAAAGTCCCCGCCTTCAGCCACTGCCCATGACATCACACACCTGACTTTTATGGCCCTTCCTGTAGGTGGTGGGTCCACAGGAAGGCAAACCCATGCTGCTTCTCCAGGCTGAGTCCAATCGGGCCTAATGGGTATGGCCCAGTCACAAGGCACTTGCTGACGAGCCCCTCCCCCAGACCTGGCTCCAGGGTGGGGCCCCGGTAACCCACGTCTGGGCATAGGACACTAAGTTCTTTTTATGTGTCATGTCTATAAAAATCTTCGGAATTGCTCTTTGTCTGGCCTGTCACCTAGGACCAATCAGCCTTAGGAGCAACATTGCTCTTAGGAACATTCAGGCACACAAACTCCTCCACCATGATAAGGTGGCAGTTCAAGGAGACTTGTGCACTAGTATTGTACAATATTACAAGAACAGTGTCAATTCATCACTTTCTCTTCCTTCATCATCGTCATCTAAACCAGGTGTGGACATCAAGGCAAGTCAAAGCCAATTTGATTGGTCAAATTAATTATTAGCCTGAAGAATATGAATGCATGGTACATGAAATACAACGGCTTATGATATCCTTGTTATCTTGATATTGCTCTCACGAAAATTGCGAATAAGTACGTGGTTTTGTTTATTTTGATTCACGAGATTCCTGTTAAAGTCACCACTGAACCAAATACATTGTGATAAAACATTAATTTATGTTTAGAAATGCCTCCAATGATGAGCTAAATCTTTGGAAGCAGATAATGTACTTCAACTGATTGTCTGAGGTGGACCTTCTTAAATGTGGTCTCAAAAGAACATTTGCTGTTGACCCATTTCATGGCAGTAAATAGTTTTGGGTCAATGAGCAAACTCACAATCTTAATGTGCTGACTGATTTGATATATAAAAAAAAAATCCACTATTTATGCCGGAGAAACGTCAGAATGCAGATTGCCAAACTTGGTTTGTGCTTGATATTTACCATTATTGTGCCACCAATACTGAAGGGAGGAAACCCCACTAACAACTATCGACCAATTTCTAAACAGTATTTTTAGCTAAGGTTTTAGAAAAACTGTTTAATATTCATGTCAAGAAGTATTTGGATTCTTTTAACATTTTATCTTCCCAATAATCTGGCTTCAGAAAACAACACAGCACAACGACTGTGTTGCTAAAGATTTTTAATGATGTTGAAGCACTGGATGCTAAGGACTACTGTGCTGTACTTTATTTAGACCTGTCCAAAGCTTTCAATACTGTAGATCATTATATCTTGTGTCAGAAGCTCTTGGGTATTGGTTTCTCAGATCACACTGTTAGTTGGTTTTCCATCTCTTAGATCAGAGGCAATGTGCTTGACATAACAGTACTTCGTCTAACTATTTAACGGTCACTAACGGTGTGCCACAAGGCTCAGTTTTAGGACCCACTTCTTTTTCTTCTTTTTTTTACAATTCGTATAAATATTGTAGGTCAAAACATTCCTGATACGTCCTTGCATCTTTACGCTCATCTTTACAGTTGCCAAGGTTTTCCAGTTTCTACAGTCTGCATTTGACATCATTCAGTCACACTTGTTCCGTCTCAAACTGGTGCTAAATGCTGAAAAAAAACAAAACAAAGGGATGTTGTTTTCAAACAGAAAGTTGGTGCCAGCAGTTCTTCCCCTGAACTCTCTAAGGGATTTTAAACAACTGTTAAGTTCACTGTTAACAACTGTATTCATTCATACCCGTCTACTCACCAGACTCATCTTTGGGCTGCTGTTTATTATACTGTATTATTTTACATTATTAGTGTTTAGCACATATCTTAGATCTTTTAGCGTACCGTTTGGCATTAATTTAGTGTATATCTTAGAGTATATCTTAGATCCTTGTATACTGCTTCCTTTTATACTTTATATTTCTGCTATTTTTTGGTGTAACTGGGACCTTGAGTGCACAATTTATTTCCACATCATGTACCACATGTGATGCGAATGAAAATAAGAAAAAACAGGAACTTGAAATTCATGGCACAAACCAAAGTAGACATGTTCCTGTTAAGTATTTTACATCGCTTTATGATGTAGCTGTTTTTTTAAATATAATTTCTTCGATTTACTTTTCATTTTATATGCTTTTTATATGATTGTCTATTGTGTTCTTTGTTTAAAACAGGTCTTTTTTGTAAATGAGTCCTTGTAAAGTGCCCTGAGACAACTTTATTGTGAATTGGCGCTATACAAATTAACTGAACTCGTGTTGAGTCAATGAGACTAACCTGTATAAATAAAGGTTGAATTACTTTAATGTGAGCATTCAAAGTCGACACTAAGCAATGGAAGAAATACTCTTAATCTAACGGATCCAATTTTGATTTGCATTTTCAGGACAGGTACCTGAGCATTTTATACATACATACAATGCACAAAGGGAAATGAGTTTAACCCATGGCACTATCATACTGACAAAGAGTAAACACACCATAAAGAGATGGACCAACCTTGAGGAGTAAAAAGGACGCCGTTAAGATCCCCCTGTTTGACAGGAACTCGGATGACACCATCTCTCATTAGAAACCTCTCATTAGTTGCCTCAGCCAACATCCTGCCCTCGTTGTGCACTGAGAAGTTCAACACATGGGGATTTAAGGATCTTAACTTCTGAAACCTTTTGTGCAAGGTGTCTGCTGTCATCGACCACAGCAGACCCATGGGTTCAACGCCAACGTAGCTCCCGCTGAGTGAGGGGTCTCTGCTCAGGTCAATCTCACCATCGCCATAAGCTTTGTAGGTGGCCGAGGAGCTGAACGTCACTCCCTTATCGTCTGTAGATCTGGCTCTCATGGTGACCACCTGCCTGGACCTGAAGAGGCTCATTGAACAAACACCTGGCACTGGGCAGCAGCCTCAGTCTGACTTGGTGGGACATCTCTCTCCCTGTCTTTGTATCCTGTACAAGAGTGAATCAAAGTCATCAGGAAAAGTTACTTGAACTCTGTTCCTTTGTACTGGACCACAACCAAAAGAGGTGTTGTCACTTTCTTGAGTTATACAAGTATTTATAATGGATATGAATGTGCAATACTTTTACTAAATTAACCCAATCAATTACCTTTTAATAATAATAATAATAATAATAATAATGTCACACAATGTCATCACTGTATGTTTCCATACAATGACGAAATTAGTCTATGCATTTGGCCCATTTGCTGCCGGGTGGTACGGTGGGTGGCATTTTGGGGATGGGGTGTGCTGCCCAGGGACACCACGAGGTATGCAGTGACCATGGATTGAGCCTAGGACTTTTGGGTCCTGAGCCGGCTGCCCTGCCTCTGCACCATCTCGGCCCTCATTGTTCAACATTTGCTTTGACACTTTGTGTTCTTATATTAGAACAACTAGTTAAAGGTGCTATGTGTAACTTTCTGTAGAGTGCAGAACTTAGAAAAATTTTCAACAGGCAAAGCATTCTGATCCCTCCCCCTCAGAGCCATATATGGCTCTGAGGGGGAGGCTCTGCTGAAATTCAAATTCAAGCTCTGTTTTTATTGGCTGATTCAAATTCAAGCTCTGTTTTTATTGGCTGGTTACAAACTCTGTTTTTATTGGCTGGTTAAGGACGGGTCACTCTGTGTTTTTAGTGTTTTTATAAATGCTGATAGAGAAGCAAGGGGACTATAGTTTTTTTCAGAGATTACTTTGTCTAACATCAGTCTGTCAGTAGATAGTGACAGAGTGAAGAAATATGTTAAAAATATATTGTTAGAAAAGTTACAGACTGCATTACAAAGTGTCATAGTGCAGCTTTAACTAACATAAACAAATGGTTAGCAATTAAACTT
Source organism: Garcialebias charrua (assembly GCA_038048925.1). NCBI lineage: Eukaryota > Metazoa > Chordata > Actinopteri > Cyprinodontiformes > Rivulidae > Garcialebias > Garcialebias charrua. Next base: position 7,770 of record JBBPBX010014760.1, on the reverse strand, counting down.
TATTCAAAACGGGTGTTCGGGGTGTAAATTTATTTGACTTTATTGCCATGCCAAAGAATGACCGGTCACTGCAGAGAACCCATCCATCATTAAACAGGGGTAGAGACCTCTGTGTTCAACTGTCACCCTCTTACTGTTTTAGAAAGTATCACTCTGTGAATAGCAAGCAGCCATCAGGACACTTCAGTCATTGGTCTGATGGTCCTTTTGCATGAGAACAAATAGTTGTGTCTGTCACCAGCAAAATTGTTGGTCCACTTTGAGAACGACTGCTTCCAGCGCTTCAGACTGAAGAAGTCTTTGGGATAAAACACGAAATGTACCAATAAAAAAGAATCCGTTCAGAGGACCTGACTTAACCTTTAGATTAAGAAACAACCCGAAAAGAATCAGTCTTTGTGTTTTGACCATCAAACATTAGCCTTACCTTTGAAAATATGCTTTAATTAAAAACACTTTGAAAGCCAGCCCTTCGTTTTTTGGAAAAATACTGCTTTTGTAAAAACNTCATCCAAAGGACTTCTTCAATCTGAGGAGCCACCAAACAAACTGAGTCCCACAAGCAGCTCACTCCCATAGTGGAAAAAAAAAACAGTTCACTGGTTATATCCATCCATCCATCCATCCATCCATCCATTTTCGTCCGCTTATCCGGGGTCGGGTCGCGGGGGTAGCAGCCTAAGTAGGGAGGCCCAGACTTCCCTCTCCCCAGCCACTTGGAGCAGCTCCTCTGGGGGAATCCCAAGGCGTTCCCAGGCCAGCCGAGAAACATAGTCCCTCCAGCGTGTCCTGGGTCTTCCTCTGGGTCTCCTCCCGGTGGGACATGCCCGGAACACCTCACCAGGGAGGCGTCCAGGAGGCATCCTAACCAGATGCCCGAGCCACCTCAACTGGCTCCTCTCGATGTGGAGAAGCAGCGGCTCTACTCCGAGTCCCTCCCGGATGACTGAGCTTCTCACCCTATCTCTAAGGGAGAGTCCAGACACCCTGCGGAGAAAACTCATTTCAGCCGCTTGTATCCGAGATCTTGTTCTTTCGGTCACAACCCAAAGCTCATGACCATAGATGAGGGTGGGAACGTAGATCGATCGGTAAATTGAGAGCTTTGCCTTTTGACTCAGCTCTCTCTTCACCACGACAGACCGGTACAGCGCCCGCTTCACTGCGGATGCTGCACCTATCCGCCTATCGATCTCACGCTCCAGTTTTCCCTCATTCGTGAACAAGACCCCGAGATACTTAAACTCCTCCACTTGAATTATCGTACTAGAGACATAAAAATATCGTATTTTGAGGGAAATTATCGTACACCCATCATAACTAAAATAACAAGTACCGTATTTTCTGGACTATAGGTCGCACCTTTTTGCCTAATTTGCATGCCCAGCGACCTATTTATGGATTTTCCCCATGTTTTTAGACCCATTTTTGGCTCAGATGTGACCATTTTTCATTTTGGCCAAAAAAATGGTGCAGTACCACTTTTGGCCACTAGAGACGCAGGCACTAGAACCGTAGTGGCTGGCTTCAGAAAGTCTGGCATCCTCCCACCATCAGCTGGAGCTGCTGAGGACTCAGCAGCGGTGAGGAGGAGGAGATGGAGGGACAGGGGCCTTTGACGGTGGGAAACCTTCCTCGTTCTCTGGCTGAACTTTTTGCAAGCGACACAGAGGACGAAGAATTCGAAGGGTTTGAATAAACAATTTGTTTGAATAAAAACCGTAAAATAAATATCTGTTTTTGTCATCTTTATGGGAGGGTGAGCGTGTAATACTTTTAAAGCCACTTTATTTATGTCGTTGTAACCGTCAAAGTGCATTTATTAACAAAAGTTAAACTGAGACACACTCTTACAATAATGTTAGCTAACAAATCTATTTTTTTTAGGTGTTTATCCTGCTAAAATTAAAATAGTTGCAGGTCTGTTTGCTCGCTCACAGCGGGTCTGCTCTGTGGGTGTGCGCACTGGTTTTGTTTACGTGGTAGCGAAACTTTTAAATTCAGCTGATTTGACCATTATAATCATTTTATTAACAAAAGTTAAACTGATACACACTCTTACAATAATGTCAGCTAACAAATATATTTTTTAGGCGTTTCTGTTGTTAAATTTTAACGAAATGCAGGGTTTCCGCCCGTTGCGCGCACACGTATCATCAGACGTAGCGAAACAAATTTTTTAATCCAGCTCATTTCACAATTATGTTCATTTATTAAGGAAAAGTTCAGCTCAGACACATATTTGCTATAATTTTTAGCAAACAAATAATTGTTTTTAAGTGTTAATCTTCTTAAAGCCTTGCTGTGCGCTCCTGTGGCAGACATTTGCAGCAGAGCTAAACACTCGGACCACATTTCCAGGTTGTCTCAGCGGTGATGAGTCACGTTTTTGAGGCAGGTTTTTCATTTGCTGTTGATGTGACTGCTCTGATGACTGAACTGAACACCAAACTGCAAGGCAAGGGCCTCGCTTTATCTGTTAATTTGTTTCAGAATTTGTTAATTTGTTTCAGGACTTGTTATAGTGTCTTGTCCCTCAGGGCCACTGTACAATACAGTAGTGTTACCTAACAGACAAAAGCAACAATGGAACAGACACCTGTATTTGAGGTTCATGAAGGAGTTTGTGACTTGGCGCTATATAAATAAACCGAATAGAATTTTGAAATCAGCCTTAAATATAAGGATATCCAGTGTGTGCTGCTGTGGTAAAATTAATTTGACGTTGGATATTTCACGTTCATGCTCCGTGGATTCAGCTGTGGCTGTGTTCTCTTAGGGATCGTCAACAAATTACTGTATTTTCAGAGTATTTGTCAAAGCAGCACCATGTATCATAACTAAAGTTTTCTCAGTATATTTCTTTTTTTTTATATATATTTTTATTCAAGAAAACATACAATTATAAACATTTATACAGAGTAACATGAATTAAAGTTTTCTTTTCTTTTTCCTTTTTTCCCCCCATACACAACCTAACCCCACCCACCCCATTTACATGCAAAATAAGAAGAGAGATATAAAAGGAGAAAAAAAAAAAAAGATGGTGGGGGGCGTGCTTCCTGACATATCAATACCTAAGTATCCAGAGTAAACTATGTGTCTTAGGGCCTACAGGTTCATGGAAGGGACTTGAGATTCCTGAAGTACTCAATCATAGGGTCCCACTTGTTGTGGAATCCTTTTGTTGAGCCTCTAATAAAATATTTAATTTTCTCTAATTTTAACCCTAGGATGCATGAACAACCAATACCTACATTCTTCCATGAGTGGGGTCAAAAATGACCCCAATTAGAATCAATGGGTTTTTGCAATGAATTTAAATTATGTCTTTAATTTTGGTTAAAGGCAGTTATGTTTATTATATTTGGGTCAACAAAAGACTGATTTTAGATTTAACATGGTTATTCATAACTTTTTATTTAAAAAAATCACACGAAATAACATCAAAAATCTTCAAAAATTATAGAATGTCTATCTGTCTGAAGGACAAAAAAGAGAATGAACATACAACCAGAACACTGTACACTCACATGTGCCTACGCAAACATATTTTCTCTATTCACTGTGTGCAGTTGTCACTAATTATTTGCTTTTGGCTGTGACCATTGCACACTGGGGTACTGCATTTCCTGCACCAATTGGTGGCTTTGTAATCTTTGTTTATTGGACACATCTGGCACCTCTTTCTCTTCTGTTGGCCCTCTGTGCCTCTCTCCTGTTACTTGTTTGCAACTTTTGTCACTCCACATCTTCCAGTTGCTTCAGAGATGTCGGTTGGTAGGTTCAGGGTACCTTGGGTTGTGTAGAAGACTCCCAAAGAGCACACACATTGGTACATTCCAGTTCTTCTCACTTCCTGCAAGAATGGTCACTCCAATGAAGGCCATGAGCTCCTGTTTGCTTAGATTTTTCCACTATTTTCCTCTGCTTGTTGCGACTCTTCTTCCCTCCATGTTTGTTCATGTCAACACCTCTTCTAATATACTATCCATCCATTATCTTTTACCCGCTTCTTCCATTTTTGGGTCACGGGGGTCGCCGGTGCCCATGTCCAGCAATCACTGTGCGAGGGGTGGGGTACACCCTGGACGGGTCGCAAGTCCATCACAGGGCCACATAGAGACAAACAACCATTCACTCTCTCACTCACACCTAGAGACAATTCAGAGTTACCAATCAGCCTAACATGCATGTTTTTGGTCTGTGGGAGGAAACCGGAGTACCCGGAGGAAACCCACGCATGCACGGAGAGAACATGCAAACTCCACCCAGAAAGGCCCCCGGACCGGGATTTTAACCAGGTACCTGCTCGCTGAGAGGCAGCAGCTCTACTAGTTGCGCCACCGTGCTGCTCTTCTAATGTACTATCGGTGATAAACAGCTTTCATGCATCTATTGAGAGATGGTGCTAAACCCAGGTGCAGGCCCTGACCGACTTCTCAGTAAATTGTGGCTTGGTGTTTTAGCCTGAGTGGGAGATAACTCTGCCTAGTAAGAGCCCTCATGGCTCATTCTGTTGGACACAATATCCATTCCCTCTTTGGAGGTCTCAGAGGACTCCTCCGTGTCTGACTGATCTTGTTCAGCAGAGGCAGGTTGGTTTCCAGACAGCCTGACATGTCCAGGTGGACAATAATCTGTATCCTCTACATTCAAGATGCCAGATCCCGAGTCAGTACCACTGATGGGTTCTTCATTCCATCCGTTCAGGGTCATATCTCGAGCAAGGTCTTCGGGTATCGCTGTCCTCCAAATAGTCATGATAGTTTAGATGAGAAAACATAAAACAGACAAACATGAGACTTGGTTTCAACAAAGGACTATGACAACAATGGACAACAGCAACAATAGACAATCATAAAAGAGGCATACAGATTTTTAAAATAATATATATATAATATAATATATATAATAATATGTAATAGGTTATCCAACAGGTTTGCATTTGTTACAAGGAATTATGAATACAGTGAGTTTCTACACAACAAATCCAGTAATATCAGCTGGCTTACTAAGCTAGTGTAATGTTAGCTAGCTTAAGTACTAACATTATTTTGTAGTTAGCTAAGAGTGTCTACTTTGTTGACCAACAGGATATTCTATCAGTAAAGTCATGGAGTTGGTAAATGAAGATAATACATGTTTGCTGCTGTGTCAAACTGACCTCCTAGTGGTGAGACTGCAGGTATCAGATGTGTAAATGAGACAGAAAATGTATCTTGACAGTCACAGTTGGTAAGAATCAAAGGTTCCCAAAGCAAACCCTTGAGATTCCATTGGAAATGCTTGGGGTCATTTTTGACCCCACTCATGAAAAACTGGGGTAGTGACACAAAAACTGCAATTTCTGAAAATGTATAAAAACATTTAAAAAAATTCAAATGGCTTGAAGTCACAAACATGTTTTATGAGGAATACCTGGAATATGGAAGAGTAAAAACTTTTAGTTTCAGAGATTTTGAAGAATAACAACCCTCGGGGTCATTTTTGACCCCACTTATGCATCTAAGGGTTAAGAAAAACATTAGCTCAGTGAGCCAGATTGAAACTTTGGGTTGTTCAGAGGATTTCCAATGCAGAGCAATATTTCTACGAGCTATCAAAGATGCAAAGGCGAAAACGTACTTCTTATCAACAGATAATGTGGCTTCTTCAGTCAACACTCCGAATATTGCCATTTCTGCAGACGGTTTGATCCTGGTATTAAACGCATCATTTAGTGTTTTACAGAAAGATGACCAAAATTCGGTTAATTTCGGGCAAGTCCAAAACATATGGGTCATATGTGCTGGGGCAAGGTGACACCGATCACATTTATCATCAATGTCACTATATATTCTAGAGAGTTTCGACTTAGTAAAGTAGGTTCTATGAAGGACTTTAAATTGTATCAAGCTAAGCCGTGCACAGGATGAAGTTCCATTGATTTTTTTCAGAGCACTGTCCCAAAGATCACCAGAAACCACAAATCCCAGTTCTTCAGACCACGCATTTCTAAGTCTGTCTAATGTCGATTCACGAAGAGAGTTAATTATGTTAGAAATGTTTGCTATGTGTTTCTTAATATGCATGGGGTTACGTAAAATTTTTTCAAGTCCCGAATCTGTTGGAGATGTAGGAAAAGTTGGGCTCTGGTTTTTAATAAAATGACGGACTTAAAAATATCTGAATAGGTCATGTTTTTGTAGATGGAATTTAGACGAAAGGACACTAAAACTAGCAAAAATACCATCTATATAGAAATTGTCACATGTATCCAGACCATTCCTCCTCCACAAAGCAAAGGTATGATCCGTTTTAGCTGCAGGGAAAAGGTGGTTATGACAAATAGGGCTGTATAAAGAAAATTCCTTTAATTTAAAATGTTGTCTGAATTGTGTCCATATTCTAAGAGAGGATGATACAACAGGATTAGAAGTGAATTTAGAGGGTGACAATGGTAATCCAGTGGTGATCAAAGCAGAGAGTGAGGTGGTGCAGCAGGAATTTGCTTCAATCTTACACCAATCCAATTGTGGATTTTGATACCAGTATATGATTTTTTGAATATTAGATGCCCAATAATAATTTATTATGTTGGGTAAAGCCATACCCCCCTTCTCTCTAGGCCTTTCCAAAAACTCTCTACGAATCCTTGCATTTTTATTTGCCCAAATAAAAGAAGAGAGCATTTTATTTAAGGATTGAAAAAAGGATTTATTCAGAAATATTGGAATACACTGAAACAAATATAGCAGACGGGGTAACACGTTCATTTTTATGCAGTTAATTCTTCCTGGAAGAGATAAAAAGAGATTAGACCATCTCTTAAAGTCAGCTTCCAATTTAAGCAAAAGAGGTTTAAAGTTCTTTTCATAGAGATCGGAAAAGGCACGAGTGATATGTATACCTAAGTATTTAAATCCAGATTTTGATATTTGAAAAGGGAGTGCAATGTCTGGTAATTGAAGTGCCAAATCATTAATTGGAAAGCATTCACTTTTAGAAAAATTTAATTTATAACCCGAGAAATTCCCAAAGTCATTGAGATATTGACAATATTGGGGATAGATGATAATGGGTCAGAAATGTATAGTAGTAAGTCATCAGCATATAAAGATATTTTATATTCAGTATCAAACCTACGAATACCAAGAATATTAGAGGTTGATAGAAGTTTTATTGATAGGGGCTCAATGGCTAAGGCAAATAAAAGTGGACTAAGAGGACATCCCTGATGTGTACCCCTCGAGAGAGAAAATAGGTGAGAAGATATCTTATTTGTGATTACTGATGCCTTGGGTGATGTATATAATAAGCGTATCCAGGATATAAAATTCAAACCAAAGCCAAACTTTTCCATCCATCCATCCATCCATCTTCTTCTGCTTAACCGGGGTCGGGTCGCGGGAGTAGCAGCCTAAGTAGGGAGGCCCAGACTTCCCTCTCCCCAGCCACTTGGAGCAGCTCCTCCGGGGGAATCCCAAGGCGTTCCCAGGCCAGCCGAGAAACATAGTCCCTCCAGCGTGTCCTGGGTCTTCCTCTGGGTCTCCTCCCGGTGGGACATGCCCGGAACACCTCACCAGGGAGGCGTCCAGGAGGCATCCTAACCAGATGCCCGAGCCACCTCAACTGGCTCCTCTCGATGTGGAGAAGCAGCGGCTCTACTCCGAGTCCCTCCCGGATGACTGAGCTTCTCACCCTATCTCTAAGGGAGAGTCCAGACACCCTGCGGAGAAAACTCATTTCAGCCGCTTGTATCCGAGATCTTGTTCTTTCGGTCATAAC
>JBBPBX010014759.1:33811-50429 GCA_038048925.1 Garcialebias charrua | reverse complement strand
ATATATGTGTGTGTGTGTGTGTGTGTGTGTGTGTGTATGTGTATACTGTATATATATTCAAAATGGAACTTACTGAACATGAAACGTTCAGTTTTGTCCTTTGAACTCAGAGATTTCTATATATTATTGAAATATTTTCCATGATATTGAGAACTGTAAATAATGAAAATTTAAAATTCTCACCAAATTTCAGTTGAAGAACATTATTTGGTGACATGATCTGTGTTGTGGCTGTGTTGTGTCGAACCCAAGTGCAGGCAGCAGACATGGGGGAGTCAAAGGTCAAATTAAAAATATCAGTTTATTAGGCAAAAACAAAATCTTCAACACTTGCTCTTCTCAAGGGCGGGACGTCTCCTCTCGGTCTCCACTTTGCTTTTGCTTTGTCTTGTCTGTGAAACAGTAAGAGAGCCTCTCTTCTACAAAATCTTCTGAATCATAACTATGGACTTCAATTTGGTCAGTTGGTCCCTCAACACAACTGACAACATTTCTTCAAAAAGAAGACAGGTTGTAGGCGAGCCGATTTGCCCTGTTGGCATGCACACAGCTGGATATCTCATTGACTTGGAAGACTTGATGTCGTGTCTATCTCTGCTGTCATCTGTGGATCTTAAGGACGCATATTTAATTGGATTTATGATAACTGGTTCCTGTTTTTTGGATTCAGCTAGTTCCTGGTCTATCAACACAAAAGGAAGACGTCGGCAACGAATCTGGACCTGGTCAGGCTGCCTGCCTTACATGATGGCTTGGTTCATGTCTCGAAAACCCAGACTTTTGGCTGGATGGATTCGATCTCTGGGATTTTCTCAAGCACGTTCCATTGGTGTTGTCATTTTAATTTGGACATTTTGGAAGCAAGTGGACCGACACAGACTGAAGGTAGATGTCATTAAAGTTCTGCCTGTTCCCAAAACAATTGTGTTTATCTGACATTCGGCTCCCCGACTGGCCTTGACAGGCCGTCTTATCTCAACACGCCTGAGAAGTTTTGTAAACTTGACCATCTCACCCCTCCCAAACCTTCTGCTGAGGAATTCCACTGACTTTTCAGAAGAGCCCAGCTGAATAAACATTCTGTCATCATTTCAGGACTCTGGATTCACATCTGGCCGTCCTCGGCAGCCCCTCCCACCCCCACCCCCCACCCAAATGTTAGCAAGTATGAAAAACAGCTTTATGATACAAAATAAAGACCTGGGGCCTCATGTATCAACCGTGCGCACGCACAAAAACCGTGCGCACGTCACTTTCCACGCAAAACCCCGTATGTATCAAAACTGAACTGAACGTGAATATCTGCGCACCTCCACGCAAGCTCCCCTGTTGGCGTACGCACGTTTCTGTGGTCTTTGTTCCTTTGGCGACACTTACAGGTGATTCTGAGAAACTGTGTCCATGATGTGAAAACAATCATTAATCCCACCAAACACACATGATTAACGATTATTACATCCACATGGACGCAATTAGATGAGTGGATATAAAAGCATGCGCCAAATAGTGGCAACGATATTGACAACAATGAGATGTGATTTCTTTAAATAAGAAGTTAACCAAGCTGTACCAATATGCCTACGTTTAGGTCAGTGTGTAGCGTGCTTGCCTTTAGTTCCAAAGGTCATGAGTTCGAATCTCGCATGGTACAACGTTTTTCTTTTTTTTTTTCCTTCCAGATTTAAATACACATGAAAACTATTTACAAAACAAGAAATCGTCTGCTTCCTTTCATTTCATGTATTGTTCTATTTCTTGTTGTTTCATTAAATAGTTTTCCTGTGTTCTTTAAATCTGGAATAAACAAAATAAAAAAAACGTTGTACCATGCGGGAGTCGATCTCACGACCTTTGGGACGAAGGGCGTGCGCGCTCACCACTAACCTATACAGGCATGTAAGAGCAGCTTGGTCAACTTCTTATTTAAAAGTGGATGGTTTGTTTTGCGCTGAGCGTGCCAAATAAAGCCTTTTTCCGTGCTTCTCTGCCTCACTCAGAAGTGATTCCTGTTCACAGTCCGTGAAGTTCCTCTTTTTTCCACGTTCCGACATGATTTGCAATGGAGCAGAGACGACATTCCTGTCGTGCATGGCATATTTAAATGACTTTGCATATTTATACGGAGGCGTGTCAAAGGCGGAGTCGGCCACTCTCTCATGTGCGCTCAATTCCACGTTGATTGTGATGTACAAAAGGAATGTGCGTGGATACCGGTGTACGCACAGTTTGATAAATCTGGATTTTTTTGTGCGTAGACACTTTTCTGGATTTGACCGTACGTCACTTTTCAGTAAGAAATCCACGCAAGTCTTTGTACATGAGGCCCCAGAACACAGAAATCACCTAACATCAACTAAGAAAGTCTGAGTGTAAACAACAAGGAAAACTCCTGCATGATATTTACGCTGAGGACAGTGACGACTGATTGAAGGCAGGTGTGATGGTTACGAACCAAGATCAGGCGGGGCAGAAGATCTCAAAAGCATGACTCATAGAGAATGTATACTAAAGTAAATAAATAAACAAACAGTAATAAGGTGGTACAGATCTAATTCATACTGAAGAGAAGCTAAACCAAAACCAGAATCAACTCAGTTACATACCATTTCATGCCACTTTATTTAAAAATGATGCCAAGATGGCCGCACTCAGCCGAGTCGCAGCTTCACAGGCGCCTGGTGAACTCTGTCTTTTTTTGGTCCTGTGGTTTTTGTTTTAACTTTTTTTTTTTTCATCTACTCCGCACATTCACAGTACAGATATGACCGCAACATGCTCGTGGAGTTTTCTCTGTTGCTGCCTTGCCATCTTGTCATCGTGTCACCGTGGTTCAGTCCTTCCAGCCTCAGGCCTGTCATGGCGGCTGCCTCCATGATCCTCCATCTGCCTGCACGGACCGAACTCTACGGACCTGTTTGGTTCTGTGGGGCTCTGTCTGCTGGACCCGGTTCTGGAGTGCAATAACAGAACCTCACCGTCATCAGAACCACTCTGCCAATAGGACCATGCTGCTGTCGATTTATTTATTTTTCACTTTTGGCGCCTTGTTTCTGTATTTTTGTTTCATGCTTTGAATAAATCCTAGTTTATGTTAGTTTAGTTTATGTTAGTTTAGTTTATGTTAGTTTAGTTTATGTTAGTTTAGTTTATGTTAGTTTAGTTTATGTTAGTGCACACATTAAAGCTCCACTGACATGTTCTTTTAACTTTTCAAAAAATGGCACAACATATATAAATATTAAGATAGACCTCTGACCGTTTTTGCTAAAATAATGTTCAATGAATGAAATTTCCTCTCAAAATATTTTAAATTTAGCGCCGTTTTTTTAGACCGTAAATCCGGATTTTCCGGTCACGTGTCAGCAGAACCGATCTGACGTCACGTCCGATACTGAACTCTGCTCAAACCGTACATTGAATGGACAAAAATATAAACGCATCCGTCGAATTTAGCCAATTAAAACTACATTTTAGCGATTTGGCTTCAGTTTGGGGAAAAAAAAGTTATTTTGAGTGATGCACAACGAACGGAAAGGTTTATATTCTCCGTGTTGCTTCTGTAAGAGTTATCACGATAGCTCTGCTGCCATCTGGTGCTCAATGTGAAACCTCCCTTGAAAAAAAAAAGCAAAACGGAGAATATAAACCTTTCCGTTCGTTGTGCATCACTCAAAATAACTTTTTTTTCCCCAAACTGAAGCCAAATCGCTAAAATGTAGTTTTAATTGGCTAAATTCGACGGATGCGTTTATATTTTTGTCCATTCAATGTACGGTTTGAGCAGAGTTCAGTATCGGACGTGACGTCAGATCGGTTCTGCTGACACGTGACCGGAAAATCCGGATTTACGGTCTAAAAAAACGGCGCTAAATTTAAAATATTTTGAGAGGAAATTTCATTCATTGAACATTATTTTAGCAAAAACGGTCAGAGGTCTATCTTAATATTTATATATGTTGTGCCATTTTTTGAAAAGTTAAAAGAACATGTCAGTGGAGCTTTAAGCATGTAAATTATAGCCAAACCAAACTTATGTGTATCGTGCTGCTGTTGTTCGGTGTATTGTTTTGCATTGTTAGTGTTAACGTACAGTATCTTAGATCTTTTAGTGTACTGTTTGGTGCTCATTTAGCGTAGATTCTTATTTACGGTTTCTTTTTACACTTTATATTGTTGCTATCGTTGGATATAACTGCCACCTGTGTACACAGTTTTGTTCCACCTCATGTACCACATGTGATGGGAATGACAATAAAGAATCTGAATCCTTGAATTTATAAATCACTGAGAGATTCATCTCAGTGAGGTTCAGCTCAGTGTGGAGCACAGGAGTGCAGATTTGTAGAAGACCTGGGGATCAAACCATGTCCCAAAGTTTATTTTATTCATTGCTACATCAAAACAAACAGCAACTTTCCAGTTCCTTCAATGTTTTAATGCCATATTGATCATTGGAGCCATGCTAAATTAAAGTGATGGCCACATTATATCACCTCAGTGCAGACCCTTATTGTGCAGGTTATTGATCTCGTGGTCATGCATCATTTGTGGCCACTCACCAGTGGAGCTAACTGTTGACCATTCTTTTAATTCCCAACAGTGCCAGGGTGACAGATCTTAAGTAAATTTGAGTCGTGCATTTAAAAAAAAAAAAGCTGAATCAAAAGATCAACATTATTGTAATCTCTTAAATAGATACAGTAATCTTAAAGCGTCCCTGACATGATTTCTTTTACTATGCATAAAATTGCTCAAAATATATATCTTTTATCATTCAGCTATGTTCGTTTTTGCAAACAAAATGATAAATTAATGAAAATTCCTTTCAAACTGAGTTTAAAATTAAAAACCGCTTTTCTCTCTGAAAAATCAGACTACAAGCGAATGCAACATTTGTGACGTAGGAAGCAGGACCGTCAGTCTGCCTCTGTCATTAACGCATAAAGCATTCTCTGCCAGATCGCCTTTTTTTTGTATAACTTGAAAAATGCCGGTAATGTCGCATTTGGGTGTTTTAATATCATCAGTGAACAAGTGAGCCTTTTCACTTTCCCAAAAGATGTAAGACCTTCGTCAAAAATGGAATAAATAAAGCTGCCTCCCCTCGGACTGAGCTTCCTGAACAGGTAAGAGTCAAATACATACGGGTGCAGACCTAAATTAGAACCTGCTGTTTCTGCTCATCTAACTTCCTGCTTCCAAAACTGAAGACAAATAGCTCAAATCTTAACTTAGATTGATAATTTTGTTGTTTTATTTCTTGTTCGCATGAATATTTATATGGGGCGTTCTAAAGACGTTTTTTCTTCTCACAAATGTTGCATTCGCTTGTAGTCAGATTTTTCAGAGAGAAAAGCGGTTTTTAATTTTAAATTCAGTTTGAAAGGAATTTTCATTAATTTATCGTTTTGTTTGCAAAAACGAACATAGTTGAATGATACAATATCTTCTATCATTTCATGCAAATTTGTAAGATGATGTCAGTGGACCTTTAAACTTTGCGCCGTGTTTAATCACGGGAAATCCGATTACACGCGAATGCAACATCTGTGACGTAAAATCGGGCAGAGGGCTCTGGTCTCTTTAATAGCGGACACTTTAAAACCCGACAAATTTAGCAATCTATGTGAAGCTTTGAGTTATTTGTCTTCAGTTTGGGAAGCCGAAAATAGTTCGGGTGATGGAACAAGAAACAACAGGATCTAATTTAGGCCTGATGCTGTATCAGACTTACCTTCAGGTGAGGGGGAGCTCCGAGGGTTCAGCTTTGTTGCACTCTTGAAGAAGTATTTCATCATTTGGGAAAGTGAAAAGTCTCACTTGTTCACTGATGATATTAGAACACCCAAAAGCGACACAACGTAACGGCATTTTTCAAGTAAAAAAAACAACAACAAAAAAACGAACATAGTTGAATGATAAAAGATATATATTTTGAGCAATTTTATGCATAGTAAAAAAATCATGTCAGTGAGGCTTTAATGTTACATATAAAATAATAACAACAACGATAATAATAATGATAATAATAACAACAATAATAACAATGATAATAATAATGGAAAAGCAGCCATTCCATCAGCTGGTTATAACAGATTCTATTACCAACAACTCTAAAGTCCTACATTTACCAAGTTTCATACAAAACACATTAAAAAGGCAATATACCTGTACTGTATATGTTTGTTTATTTTACTTTTTGAATTAGATGTGTTGCATCAGTGTTTCTCAAAGGTTTCATAATGGACACCACATACAAAGCTCTCTAAATATCACCAATATGACAGACAGTTTTTTCTGAGGTTCTCAAATTATTTTCCATCCCTTTGTTTCAAATAGTTTCCAACGGGAGCCGATATCACAGCTGGCTTGAACCGTCCATCTTGTGGCTGTCTCTGCTTTATAGCTTCACATCATAATTCACACATTACAGTTAACTGTCCCCATCGCGGAGTGAGGAGGGGGAATTGAAAATGCCCTCCATCCGTCCGTCCATGTTATGAAAAATAAGTGAGGGACTGACTTCCATTTTGATGTGTTGCATGTAGGCGTAAGAAAGGTCACTATCAAAAATTGGGTTGCCAAGTCAAAATCCAAGATGGCCACCACCATATATTTTTATAGACCGGCCGCTGCAATTAAGTGAGGAAACTTTGCTTTCTAGTGTTTATATTGCTTAAAATGACAGCTTCCTGAAATGACTGAGGTGCCTGAAGATTAATCTGTGGTGGCTGAGGCCACCACTGACCACCACCTATCTCCACCTGTGCACCTGGTGGTGAATAAAATAATGTAGCTCCCTGCACTCAGCAGGGTCCATCACTCTGTGCTGTCTCGAACAAGCAAAAAAAAAAAAAAACATCCATCCATCCATCTATCCATCATTTTTACCCACTTCTTACTTTTGGGGTCATGGGAGTCACTGGTGCCCATGTCCAGCAGTCACTGTGTGAGAGGGGGGACACCCTGGACAGGTCTCCAGTCCATCACAGGGACACATAGAGACAAATGAGACAAACAACCATTCATTCTCTCACTCACTCACACCTAGAGACAATTTAGAGTTACCAATCAGTCTAACATGCATGTTTTTGGTCTGTGGGAGGAAACTGGAGTACCTGGAGGAAACCCATGAATGCACGGAGAGAACATGCAAACTTCACGCAGAAAGGCAAGAAAGTTCATGCTCAATAATCCAGGTACCAAATCCAATAATTCTCAGTCGGGTCATCTGGACAGTTTCTTTTTTTATAGGAACGTTTCACCCTCCATCTGGAGGGCTTCACGCAGGGTTCACGCAGAAAGGTTCTGGGCCGGGATTTGAACCGCCGGCCTTTTCGTTGAGAGGCAACAGCTCTCCCAGCTGAGCCACCGTGCCACCCGCAAACTAATGAATAAATAAAATAAAACAAAATAACCTATATTTTTTATAAACAATGTAACTTCTACCCACTTAAATTTCTTGCACCAAAACATTAAGGTTTTCTTGCATTCCTAGTTCAATTTCAGTCCAGAAAAACATTTTTAAAATACTACAAACATTCATTATTCAATTCCCTCAGCGATGGGGACGTCGATGTATGTCTTGTTACCTTGTTCCCGGTTACTCACACCATGTGTTGTTGTGTCCCTGGGCAAGACACTTAACCCCGAGTTGCTCCCGGTAGGACTGGAAGGCGCCTTGCATGGCAGTCGCCGCTACCGGTGTATGAATGTGTGTATGAATGGGTGGATGGTTGGTATTGTAAAGCGCTTTGGGGCCCCTCACAGGGGGCTGGAAAGCGCTATATAAATAAGCTCCATTTACCATTTACCATTTGTTGTTTAAAAATAACTACTTTTTTTCTGAGCACCACTGCAGGGTTCCTGATGCTTGTTGTTGGAGAACTAAGGTGTTACAGTGTAAAACTAAAAAGTTTGCATGTTTCATTAGATTAAATGTATTATGTAAACCTTAACTACATTATAGCACAGGAAGGCTTGGTTGGCTGATTTAATACTTTTACATTTTTGTTTTATTGTGCAAATAAAGAAATAAAGTTATATCCACTGTTCAAACAAGATGCTAATAGCTAAGCTAAATATATCTATGCTTTATCTTCATGACTTGTTTTTCACTTGTTTTAGGGGCAGATATAATAAGATTTTTTTTCTTCTTTCTGCTACCTTTCATTTAATATTTTGTATTCTTATCATTTATGGGATTGTTTTGTATTGTTTTTTTTAATGAATAAACTTTTAAATAATAATAATAAATAAATAAAAACTAATTACTTCATATTAAAAACATGCGTTAAAGCCTAAAAATTTAAAGGTTTTTGCACAATAAACAATAGACACCATAAGACATTACTTGTAGTTTTCTGACATCAGAGGTTGTTCAGCTTTTCTGCCTCCTGTAAGGGTCAGAGTGGTGTCTCTGATTAAAAAGCCTCCATACATTAGCATCCATAATTTATGAGTTTAATGGGAGCAATAAATGTCGTCCTCACCTGCCTGAGGTCTGACAATGACAGACACTTCAGCTTCAGTAAGAGCAGTGTTAGCAGCATTGTGCATGCAGGACGCTGCAGAAAGGCAGTGCTGGTGACGGCTGGTGACCTTGTTGTTGAGTTCACTAATCTAATGTTTTCCCTCAACCCATTTGAATCTTCATGCAGTTGGGATAATTTCATTACTTTTTTTTTTTTTTGAAGCAGGAGCAGATGGCTAGAACAAAAACAGTATGCAATCTCTTGGGATAGACAATGTATGTGCAGGCAAACAGCATGTTATGTGCTTGTAGATGATCGCATGAGCCTGCTCTGCTGCTAGACGTGACAAAACAATCTGTTTACTTTATGGACTCAGATGGCAACAAACAGCATGGTCAAGCTGTAAAAGTGCTACGTCTGACCTAAAGATTACTACCAGTGGCTTTGATTTACAATAATGGCTTTATTAGTCCAAAAACATGCATGTTAGGCTGATTGGTAACTCTAAATTGACCCTGGGTGTGAGTGAGACAGGTCCCTCTTGTAAATGAGTCCCCGTGGCTCAACGAGGCTAGCCTGTATAAATAAAGGTTGAATGAATGAATGAATGAATGATTGTGCATTTATTTTTGTATCTGTCAGAACATTTCTGTCCAAAATACACTCGCGTCTCACCAATCACACCGTCTGACACTTTCACATGCTCTTAGCATCAGCATTTGTAACAGAACAGCATCTTTGACCTGTCCATTTCTGTCCCAGGAAACTATTACGGCACGCCTCGGCCCGTTCACATAAGCTCAGAGAGTTCTCCCATCACCTACCAGGAACACCGCAACCTGCTCAGAAACTTCCGCACCCGGAGCAAATCCCTCAGCAATCTGGAAAAGGCTGCAGATGAAGGCATAAACAACGCGGACGGCTCAGGTGGGTCACGTGTTGCTAACATTGACGACTGGACAACTACTGCAAGGTTTTGGGGTTCTTTTCGTAGTTTGTTGCATAAAAAGCCGTAACAGTAGCAATAATAAGTTGTTTTTGCTAAGCTCAGCACAGTATAATGTCTCTCCGTCTATAGCTTGAGTCTCCGATGCTCAGATTAATCAATCATTAGCACGATTAGTATGCTGGAAACTCTCAGTGGAGCTGTGGCTTCATTGATTGCTGGAGGAGTTCCAAAAGTAGCTCCTTTGGCCTTCGGTTGCCCCAGAGCAGGCGCAGAGGGAAACAGACAAGCAAGCATGGAAACGGGAAAGAGAAGGAGAGAAAACATTCAAACAGTTAAGGGGTTCACTTATGTTTCCTGAAAGTTAAAGAATGCCACATCTTTTAGGTGTGAGAGTTAATATTCAGGTGGTTTTAGTGGCATAACTGTTGTTTCTGGAAGTTTTATAATCTCAGTATCAGCAAGTTGGACACACATTAAACATCGGCTCAAGATCAACTACTTTTTGAAAGGATGTCAGGTGGGGGTGAGTTGCAGCTTGTTGATTGTGTCACCAGGTACCACTGAATCCTGTGAGCTTATTGTTCACTGAGTCTAATAGAAATTTTAACCACGGTGGCTCATATCGGTGCATGCCACGCTGCTGGTAAATCAAAATTCACAAGTAAAAGGCGCGATCGTCCCTTAAGGTGAGCGTAACTGAGAGATGAAACGGTCAGGGTGAAGTCAGCACTACAGAGTGCTGCTTTTGACAGGTTGTGAGGAGCGTTAGTGCAAGATCGAGGCATGGAGCCAGAGTCCTGCAGGAGAAGAGGAAGAGGGACCCAGAGTGGGAGGGGGGCAGTGTAGATATGCAGGCAGACTTCCAGATATGTAGAAACGTGCTCCAAACAGTCGGGCACAGGGCAGCTGGCTGTCAGGACTGCAATGACTGAGACAGGATGAAGTCTGAAGAGAGAGTCCTCCGACAACCTGACCTCTGCTGAGTCGTCCACTGAAGTGGAACTTTGTGGGTTGACGGGTCGGCAGCCATGATGTGCAGCAGGATTCTGCACATCAGGATTCTCTCAGCTTCACACTGGAGTTCACAGCTGAAGGACAGTTACGGTATGCTAATATTTGTTCTTGTAGTTGCATGCTACACATTCTTACTCGTGAGTGGGAGGACAAAGATGGCTGAAATGCCGACCTCTGCTCTTTTTACCCAAGATCCTTCAATGGAATTCGCAGCACCAAGTCAATACGGTGCGAGAGAAACTCCCACCTCCTCTATGTGTTGAACATGTGATGAATGTTGGTATTTTACTCCCTGTCTCTACAGGACGCTCTGGAGGTGTGAGAAGCAGCGTTCCTCTTGGCCATCGCTCTCCCGGTCGGCCCCGGGCAGCCAGCAGCGGAGGGGATAGTCATGTCGTAGAGAATGGGGTCATCGGCGGCAGAAGAGGCGGCAGAATCAGAGGAGTGATGCCGGATCACTGGGAGCAGGCTTTCAGTGACCCTGGAGAATCTCTTGACATCGAGTGAGTGGCCACCTGGATACAAAACTAACAGAAATAGTTTTGACACATACACAAATCAGGCATTCTTTACTAGGGGTGCGAATCTCTCAGTGTCTGGAGAATCGATTCGATTCCGATTTTTTTTATGCACCGATTCAATAAAAAATCGATTTTCGATTCTAAAACAATTTTCATTCCAGGATTGATTTTTGATTCTGAAACAATTTTCGATTCTGAAACAATTTTCAATTGAAATCATGAAAAGATTAAGCAATAATGTAAACAAATAAAACATTTATTTAAAACAATAATGTATGCTTGTAGCAAACATTAATAATGTCAAATAATACAGTATAAATACAGCAGCCTGAATTGTGAGCAGATGGGTATATGAATAGAATGCAGCAGCTTTAGGGCCAGTTTACACGGCGCGTATTTTGAGTGTAACCGCTACTTTCTCTTTGCGACTTTGCTTATCGCCTACACGACGCTGCTGGCCCCCCTCGATGACACCGATACTTTTCTGACCCTGCTCTCAAGGTGGAAGTTTTTCGCTGACCCCCCGCTGATAATGTAAACATCTCCCGTGGAGCTTTTGTGTCAACCACATGCGCGCAGCCCGCATGCGCGTGGACAGTCTGACATTTCACGTGTCACGTTGCAAAATATAACAGTTTAACAATAATAAACAGTATTTATGTTGGCGTGGGAGATGTAAATTTATCTGAACTACAGTATCTATCTGGACTCGTTACATTTTTTAAACAGTGCGTAACGTGCTGTGAAAATGAAGACAGCAGGTTTATTTTTTATTTATTTATTTATTTATTCAGCACCAAAGTTTAAACACAAACACTGAGAATTAAACTGAACACACTATTAAAACACGTGAACCGAACTGTAACTATGTTAATGAACTGGACTCGTGCTGTGTGTTCATCTGGACCCATCAGAACCGCCGAACCGTCTGCCTGCTGGAGCGACAGCTTCTCCACCTGGCAGAAATAAATAAATAAATAAATAAAAACTCAGTTGTTGTGTGATCAAAGTAAACACAAGCAAACATTATATTAAGAACGTTGATTTACCTGCTGTAAGTCAGCTGTTTATCACGCTGGAAAGTCCGGTTCTGGTCCACAGTCCACTCAGCGGTTCTGGTTCTGGTCCACAGGCTCAGTGCAGCTTGTTAGATGAAGCGGGTCCCACTGACTCAAATCTGTTGACTCTTATCCAAATTCCAGCTTTAACTTGTTGTTAACTTGTTGACAACAACTTGTAGTTAGCTGATTTTAGCCAGAGAGGAAAACAGACAAGGCAGCTGGTCTGTTTACCTCAGGCAGCGCATGCGCAGTAGTGAAGGTTCCAAAAATCACAGCGCCATCTAATGGCCCAGCATGGTAACTACAATGAAATCATGAGGACGGGGGGTGGAGGGGGAGAGAGTCGTATCCACAGAATTCGACCGTGTCAACGCAAAACTTTTCACCTAATTAACATACCCAAAACATCCGTTTCCCCCACACAGTGTCCGTGTAAACAGGGCCTTAATCGGATCCCGGAGGTCACTGGTGCCTATATCCAGCAGTCACTGTGCGAGAGGCAGGGGACACCCTGGACATGTCTCCAGTCCATCACAAATAATTCAAAATACAAACATAAACAAAGATTTCAGCCTACTGTATTGCATAAACATTTAACTCAAAATAAAATAGACTTCAAAATCATATTGCATTCATCCATGTTTCAAATGTGTATGGATGGATTTTGTTTAAAAGATTTGTTTGGTAAATCTTTTCAACAAAAGCCATCTATCCATCATCTTTACCCGCTTTATCCTTATCGGGTCCTGGAGGTCACTGGTTGGGTCAGATTTCTTCTTCTTTCTGCCACCTTTCATTTTATGTATTCTTTCATATACTATGAGATATGGTTTTATTTTCTTTATCTTTTGGGTTTTAATTAGGGATGGGGCCGATCCGATCCAGTATCAGTATCGACCTCCAATACCAGCATAATTTACATATTGGATTTTCCAATCCAACCTGCCGATATTTCCGATCCATGATGCACGTACAGAGAGCACATGTGTTACACCATATTTTGTGACTAGCGTCTTAACATTGTGTGAGTTAAACTCAACAAAGACACTCTGAGCGTCACAACAGGAAACACCCAAACTTTAATAGCACACAAGAGGCAGGTCTATATCACAGACGTCCATCTCACTCATGGTGCAGCAGGAACACTAAAATACCACAACGCATTATGGGAAAGACAACACAGTCCACTCCCCTTAACCGCTACAGTATATTGTGACCATAGGGGGTGGTGTTGCATGCACTGTTGCAGGTCACAGAATATAGTGTAACAACGGGTTCAATCGACCGAACCAGAAACAGCTTCCTCTGATCTTGTTTCACAAACAAAAAGCAAAAAATATGAATCTCTAAACTTATAAACATAATTATCTCTAAAACTAAACCTAATGCGCAGGGGTGGTTGACAATGACCTATTCTTTACACACTTACACCAACGAGACTGAGTCAGAGGCTCTTTGGAGGTACACTCAGCTCAGCTATCATTAGCCACGTTTACATGGACATAAGTAATCAGATTAAACAGCCATTTGGAGTAAAAATGCATCATGTAAACGCCCCGTTCAGATTATTATTTGTTGATTCAGCTCGAGCCGAAATAATTTGTAATCTGAATGAGAAGGGTGGTTTGTGCTGATTCCAAACAGTGTGCATGTAAACACTTAATCTGATCATTTTACTGTATTCTGATTGTAGAAAACTGACCTGACTGCACATGCACAACCTATGTCAACATCAAGTGTTTAAACCTGGCTAGATGCTAATATGTTGGGGAAGCAAAACTGGTCAGTGAGCCACACAACATTTCTACTAGAAACTTTGAAAAGAGCTCAAAATGATCTGTATCATGTGCCGCCGCTTTGGTGTGGGGGATAAGCGCGCAGCACATGTTCTGAGGCTGGGCCTCTCTGCAGGCGTCGCGGGTTCACGTCCCAGACCCGACGAGCTATTTCTCTGCAGTGTCTCTCCCCTCTCTCTACCCCGTTTTGCCCTCATCCTCTACAATAAAGGCCACTAGAGCCCAAAAATGTAAAAAATAATAAATAAATAAATAAAAAGATCTGTATCACCTGCAGCTCAGTCAGGGAGTGCAGTAACGTCTCTCCACTATCATTACAACCTGGCGCGGGTCCATTATGGGTGCTCAGGTTTGTTTACGTTCATCGCGGAAGTAGAACTTCTTCTTCTGTGTTTTTTAAGAGTTTACCACTCTGTACATGTTAATACTTCTGTTCAGAATAAAAGCCCGCTGCATGTAAACACTCGTGAACAGATTGTGCCCATGTAAACGATACATTCAGATTATTTAATCTGAAAACATTTAAATCCAATCAAATAATTTTGCATGTGTAAACATAGTTGTTGAGAATGATGATGATGATGTTCCATAGTGGTGTATATGTGAGCTGATAAACGTGCTGAGGCTGGTCGAAGTCCTCCTGGCCTGCCACACAACTTATCCAACAAAACCTCAGCTGAACTTTGAGTTACTGTAGCCTTAGAGAAGACTTTAGGAGAGCACTAAGACTGCCACAATGTGCAAATAAAGATTTAGAAACACCAAGTAATAAGATAAAACTAAGAAGCAACAATGCAAGATCAAACAAAGGCTCCATCTGTGATCAATTTGAACATCACCACTGTGTAGCTATGCTTCAATTACTCAAATATGTTTACTGCTAATTACAGTGATCAGGAATAATAAACAAGAATTGAACAAAAGTGCTAATATTTACGGCTTTTCTCAAAATGTCAGCATTTCAATGGCTGCAGAGTTAAACGTGCCTCTGATAAGTTAAAAAAACAAGTTGTGTTGTTGCAAGATATTTTGCAGGCTGGTAGAAAAGCAGTATTTCTGTGTACTGATGGGCTGCATGAAAAGTACAGAGGGGTCCGATTTGATTGATCGCCTCTCATAATAAGGTCTGAAGTCACAGAAACAAAGAAATGACAAATGTAAATGAAGTGCAGTAAAATGTCAGCGCTGTTGTCGTTCAGCTGATTCAGCAGCTCACGGTGTGTAAGCACACGCTGAGCCTGAAACCAGTGAGGAGCGTTAGACGTTTGACACAAATAAACCAACACTCCACAGAGATAACTTTACGAGAATCAACTTCAACCTAAATTAATCCAGTAAATGCTGCAATAAAACATTGAGATAAACAGATCTTTTTGGTCAGAATTTCTCCCAGCTGCTCACGTTTTTGAGTAAATGAGAGGTGCAACCATTTAGATCCAGAGAGTGAATGAAGGTTTTCTCCAGATGTCCTGATGTTGTTACAGTGAACTCATGGAGGACACAAAACCAACCTGACAGAGGGTCGGGTGTCAAAAACAGGGATAGAGTCAGTCCTGGGAAGCTTTGCTCACATGAGGGGCAAAGAAAACAGTATAAAAAACACCAACAAGCAACATGAGGTCTAAAACTAAAACTGAGAACACAAAGTTTTGAGCACAAAGACATCACAGAACAAAGTACTCTGGGATGAATACACACAAACTGTGTACAGAGCACAGGTGTGGAATAATCAGTCAGCTGAACACACGCATGGAGCAGAGCAATGACTGATGTGTTGAACCAAAAACAGCCTTCCTTTAAAACGAGCACTGAACACGGAGCTGTAACACTAAGCTATCATGCAGAAACATAAGCATGAATTTATGCGACTCGTTGGATAAATCTAAATAAATACACACATGCACTTTTTGAAACAGAAAAACTTGAAAAAACGCGTTATTTTTATTTTTATTAAAAATAAAACCTTAATTCAAAATCTTACTTCTAACCTACAAAGCCCTCAACAACCTAGCTCCATCTTATATTAGAGATCTTTTTGTTCCATATTTTCCTAACAGAGCACTTCGCTCTCAGTCTGCAGGTTTACTTGTGGTTCCTAGAGTTTCCAAATGCAGAATGGGAGGAAGATATTTCAGTTCTCAGGCTCCTCTCTTGTGGAACCAACTTCCTGTTTCTGTCCGTGAGGCTGACACATTGTCCAGTTTTAAGACTGGGATTAAGACTTTCCTTTTTGATAAATCCTATAGTTAGGGTTGACTTGTTAATGCTGTCTTAAGCTTAGACTACTAGAGGACATTGACCTCATTTCCTTAAACGATTTGCTAAAATTGAATAGTTTTCATTTGATAATATTTCTATTTTAACATGTGATTCTTGACCTGCCATTGTGTATCTGTTCCTCTCAAACCCAGCCAGTTGAAGCAGATGTCCACTTATCCTGAGCCTGGTTCTGCTAAAGGTTTCTTCCTCATTAGGGAGTTTTTTCTTTCCACTGTCGCCTTCATGCTTGCTCAAGATGAGTCTGTGATGGAGTTAAATTCAACTCAGTCTGCTCCTCAGATAAAACATTTTAAATTATTATTTTTACATATGAATGTTTCTGTTCAGTGCCCTGAGATGACTTCTGTTGTGACTTGGTGCTATATAAATAAACTGAAGTGAATTAAATTTTATAATTCTATTGTTAGATTTATGCTGGTCAATGCCAAACACTTCACCTTATCCGTCATAACCCTTTCCACAATCAACTTAACCAGAGCTCAACTTTCAAACATCATTTAACTTGTTGGAACTGCAGCTTGGT
>JBBPBX010014759.1:0-15302 GCA_038048925.1 Garcialebias charrua | reverse complement strand
ACAGAAAGTACGGTAGTCTCTTTTTCTTTCCTATCTTCCTCTCTCCTTTTCTCTCTCCCTCATCCCGTTAGCTCCCACCCACTCTCCATCTCTCACCCTTTCCTCTCTGCAGTAAAAGCGTCCGGTCTGGTTTTTCAAAAAGATTAAAACTCTCCCTCTCTCCCCCCTCCCTGTCTGCCTCACTCCTTACCTCCCGCTCTCCCCGTCACCCTCTGAATGCTTATCAGAAATGCTAGACTGAGCGTTTCCCTCGCTGCAGACCCACCGAGGGGACCAACCTGTGTTTCAGCTCCTGTTGACTGCTGCTCCTGAATCTCAGCCCTGCTCCGCCTGGAATACAAGATTTTCTAATCGTTCTGTTTTTCATTTTTGCTGCGCATGCTTATCAGAGAACCATGCTGGAGAGACTACAGTCTGCGTTGAAAACTGTGAAGGAGTCTAAACGTAATTATCTGCTCTGTTTCTTGCTGTGGGGTTACCAGAAAGGTGGATGTTTTCATGCAGCGTTGCTCGTTCTGTGTTGCACTCAGTAAAGTTGGCCTGTGTTGACAGCATGGAAGTTGGATTGTCACGCTCACATGTTCAGACAGCTGATTGCACTGTTTGTGATCATGCTGAATGAAGCAGCACTTTGTGCACGGGACTTTAGCTCCTGAAATGATGAGTTGATGTGCATTAGAGTGGTCAGGGAGATTCACATGCACTGGATGGAAAGGCTTAGCAGCGGTGTTTGAGTGAGGCATGGTGGTGCATCTAACAGCGTCTGTGTCCGCAGCTTCATTTGGACTGCAGAGGAGAACTTTACGATGACAGGAAGGGGGGCTGTTACCGTCCATGAGTGGTGATCAGTGCAGCATGTCAGAGGCAGGCGGGCTGGCATACTGCAGTGGGATAGATGTGGACAGGAGAACTTGATGGGGGGTAGACCCTGCAGAATAAAGCAGCAGTGCATCTGGATGCATCTGTGTGTTGTTTAAATGCATCTGTTTGTGCATCTGTGGCTGAACGTCCCAAGCTCTCTGCCTGAGTCACTGAGCGTGTGTGTGTGTGTGTGTGTGTGTGTGTGTGCACAAGAGAGGCTGTTTGTGTGTTTATTCATGTGTTTATTCATGCGTTTGCTGATGTATTATGCATGGTAAGAAGACTATGTCCAAATCTGCCTTGGCTTTGATTTGACCTGATTGCTGTTTCTGCCTGGGTCACCCAGATTACACCCAGATTGGAGATGCTTCTGGGCTCTGATTTTATAGGCCCTGCCTTTTAACTGATTCATCCTCCCCCGTGTGACATGATGCACTTCATTTTGTATGACATATTCCCTGGCCCCTCATCACAACTTTAATCTGTTAACAAGCGCACCGTTTCACAGTATAAATCAATTCAAACGTGCTATTTTTGTCCCCAGTGGGACGGAGAGGGAAAAGGATTTGATAAACTCAGCTAAATGAGAGTGTTTTTCTCGCCTGATGGGTTACGTAAGGCCACTGGCAGGACTCTGGAGGGGCCAGCTGTCACCAAAACGCTGCGTACTCTCAAAGCAGGGTCAGGGAGAGAGTACCAGGGAGTTAACTAAAACACAGGCAGAGGCAGCCCGTAAAACTGTAAAAACTCTTTTAGCTGCTGAAGATTACTAGATGGAAATTTAATCCTGATAAGAGTCAAACTAACTTCTGAGAGAGCTCATTAGCTGGAGAACAAGACAATTTATATGACAAGTTCAATGTTTTACTTCCAAATTCTGTTGAATCGCAGCAACAACACATTTACATATAGTCTTTGACCTCTGTCACATGTTTTATTTATCATGCTTATTAATATTACAGATCATGCAGAGGCTGGAGGGTGATGGCCAGAATTTATTATAAAATAATGAATTTATTCAGCCTGCACAATAAAATAGACAGTTTGTGTGTGATTATGTGATTATGTGTTTATGTGTTGCGTAAACCAGCGACACGTTTACTGCCTTCAAATTTGTGGATTTTATGTTTAACTGAATACCTAGAGACAAGAACTGAATGGTAAATGATAAATGGACTGTATAGCACCTTTCTATCTTATCAAGACACTCAAAGCTCTTTACAACACAATCTGTGCCTCATTTACCCATACAGCACTCTAGATCTTTACAAAGACTGATCAGTGCTTTTATCACATTCATACACTGATGCGACACACATCGGGGTCAATAAGGGGTTCAGTGCCTTGCCCAGAGACACTTCGACGTGTGACTGCTAGTGGAATCGAACCCCCAACTCTCCCAATGGAGGACAACTGCTCTAACCACCAAGCCACAGCTGCCCCGACTGAGGAGTGAACAAACATCAAGACCAATAATAAATTTAAAGTGGTTTTATTTACAGTGGTTAATAAAACACATCAGGAACCCTGAGGAGCAAGGACACGAGTTAGACATTTTCAACGAGGAGGATGATGTTGTTGGTAGATTTCAGTTCTTACTGTAGGTTGGGTAGTAGGGCGTGTGGTTGGGAGGTGAGGAAAGCAGCTGAGGAGACACAAGAGATTTCCAGGGGTCTTTCAAAGAAAGTCTGGGCACAGGTAGTTCATGAGGAGAGACAAAAGGAGCAAAAAGAACACAGGTAAGTCTTTGTCAAGGATCATAGAATACAAAAGGACTAGAAGCATGACTACCAGAGGAAGGTAATGCTCCAGCGACGAGAAGTCATCTACTGCCTTTATACTCCAGGCGTCTCGTTAAGGAGATTATCTACAGGTGTGGAAAGGTTGGCACCATCTAGTGTCTGCAGAGCAGCAGGACAAACAGGAACTCCCACAGAGTTGAAACCAAAAGTCAATTGACACAGAGTAAAGTTTGAGTCTTGTCGTGCACAGTGTGACAGATTTAGGACAGGGAAATGTAGCTGCATGCTTTCTTTCTATAATACTTGTTTTTTGAGGTGAAAGATGAATTATTAAACAGGAAAAAATGTTACCAGGGTGGAAAGATGGAGAGGAGGACAGGAGAAGCATTTCGTGGAAACAAAGGAGAGGTGTCATAAAGGCCAGAGCTGAATTATAGCTTGTCTTGAGATTTTTGGCTCATGTTTTGTGGAGGGAATTCTTCCTGCTTTTAATTCAAGTAACTTTAAAGGAGAAATGTAATCAAATCTGAAAAAATCGATATAACAAGAATTTCATATAGTAAACAACACACATAAACATACTTAGTATGCTTTTTTCAAGTCAGTAGCTTAAAGAAATAGTTTTTTTACATTTTTCCTGCTACATGCCGAAGTGCAGTGATTTCTGTAGTAATTTTCTGGACGCACTTTTATGACACAATTAAGACCTCCTTTGCTATCTTACAATAACACTGAAGCTATAAACCCATCATTACTGTCCTCCTGTCTGTCATTTAAAATGGAAGCAGAAGACTTTTTTGAATCTGAAGGATATCACTTAAGTTTGTCAAAAACAGTTTGGTGATTTAGTGCATTAATGGGCATTTCTATCCTGGAAATACGAATAGCCTTCGCATGCTAACGTTAGCATGCTAGCGCCGTATGCTAACGTTAGCATGCTAGCGCCGTATGCTAACATGGAAGTGGGGGTGTTGAAAATGTCCTGAAACAGTTACCAATGTCTTGTTAAGCTCTGTATTCCACAGAACATAGTAGGATCTAAAATGATTTTTAAAGATGAAGGAGCAAGTTGAAACATGCAGGGTCTCCCTCCTTGCTAGCAGGCTCCATTGGGAGCTGCCTCTGGCAGTGTTGCCAGATAGAATCCAGGTTTTCCAGCCCAAAAATCTGTTAAACACCGCCGAAAAACCGCCCAATCAGAAAGTGTCACGTGACACATCACATACAGCAAAGCGGGGGGGGGGGGATAAGAGTTAAATTAGGTCCTCTGGATGGGTTAAAAAATTGTAGAAACGCTTCTTCTTTTATCCAACAGACTTTTTCTTTTTTTACTTCTGTATTTACAAAAAAAAAAATATATATATATATATAAAATCACACACACACAGTACCCCCAACTCCTGTAAAGATATATCGGTGTTTATTTGTTCAATGTGATTAATCAAAACCAGTTAAATGTGATCATTGGTGCTCTTTATTAAGAAAATCAACATGTCACATTTCAGGAACTGATTATTATAGACACATTAAATGTTCACTAATGAATATTTCTATATTTATCATCACAGTAATAGTGTTACACACATTATTAGTTGTTAACACTCAAAATTAGTGTTTACCTATACTGTAACCTAAACATTTAAGGAATAAACATTTTTATTAATCACTTTAAAAGTTATAAATGTTGTCTTTGGTGCATGGTTGCTTTCCAAATATATGTCCAAATGTCATTCACACGGTGTGTGTGAATGACAGGCATAAAACACTTTGTAAAACGGTGCTTTATGAAGTTCAGTCCGTTTCCTTCGGCAGTTCTGCCACATCCAATATGGCGGCCGCTCTGACGTACCGCCGCTACGGACCAGCCCACTCAACGAGGCGTCCACTAACTGCCTCACCAGTTCTCTGTTGGGATCGCCCTGGCAGATGACAATAGCCAATCAGTGATGGAGAAAGGTCAGAGGAGCTTTGCTAATAATGATGAATGATTGTTTGAAATTCATTTAATAGTTAACTCAGAAACCGCCGATCTGACTCCAAATCCGCCCAAATTATCACCACCCGCCCGAAGCTATTTTTAGCCGCTAAGTAGAGAGTGAAAACCGCCCAAATGGCGGTAAACCGCCCAATCTGGCAACACTGACGGTGGCCCTACACGGCCAAAATTCTACAGCGGCCGAATGCACAGGAGCGGTAAAAATACAATATAAAATTTTAAAAAAGTTTTAAAATCTATTTTGGGGCTTTTAGAATCGATTCTGAATCGCCAGGACTAAGAATCTTGATTCTTTAAAAAATAGATTTTTTTTGCTGCATCCCTAATTGCTACACACTGAAACCTTTTTGTCCACTACTAGATTTTTTTTTTTATTAACACAAACAGAACTACAAAACACTACATAAACAAAAAAATATATACAAACTCTTGTGAATGATAACATAACTACAGTCTATAAGCTAGGGGGCGGTTTACAAAATGATGAAAGTTGAAAAAATACTAGATACACACACTAATATTACTGTATGAGGGACGACCATTGCACTGCCTATGTCATATTCAGGGGACGGAGAGCAAGCAGAGGGAGGGGGGTCAAAAACACCAGATGAGAATTTTTTCACTTTGCAAAGTCTAAATTTGAGTTAGGATGACATTTTTGACTTGTGAAATTTTCTCAACAAGCTTATTTTATGCTTTTCATTAGACTACTATTAGCTTAAAAACACTTTTCATTTCTCCTTTAAGTTAAAGTGATTAAAATCCTGCTGCACCGTCATCAGATCAAGTCCGAACCGCTGAACTGATTTTTTGTCTGTCCTGTTTTCAGCTGCGTCCCTTTTCCCCCATCGTTTTGTGACCATCCGGCGAGGCAGTCCGGCAGCAAAAAGCGGTCAGATCCGAGCAGGAGATCGCTTGGAGGCTGTGGAGGGGAGGCCGGTGGGGGCTCTGCCCCATCGGGAGCTCGCTCAGATTCTTCGCAGGGCAGGAAACACACTGCGTCTGACCATTGTTCCCCGCTCCACCACCTGTGAGGTCACACACACACACGTCAGACAAATACACACAACATGGCTCTGAATGAAACGCCTGACCTCCACTATCATCACCCTCAGATTCCTCAAACCTTACAGAAGCTGCTGACCATGAGCACAGCCACAGAAGCAGAAAGGGTCAGAGGTCACGTCCAAAGGTGAGGACATTTAAAGTATCTGTGCCTTCCAGTTAACAGTTGATAATATTTGCTGTGGTGAAGACAGTCATTTGTCATCTTAACCCTTTTTTTATCCCAGCGTGACTCGAGGTATTACAGTGTGGATCTGGATCGAGGCCCCTCAGGCTTTGGCTTCAGCCTTCGAGGGGGAAGTGAGTACAACATGGGCCTCTACGTCCTGGGACTGATGAAGGGGGGGCCAGCCTCGCGGAGCAAAAAGATACAAGTGAGCCTCCTTTTGTTATACACCACATTAGTTGTACATTTTCTGTGTAATGTTACTAAAGTAAAGATCTTCAGCTCATATTTAATACAAGTCAGAGATCATATCATATCCTGGAGTCCCTGTGACCCACATCTTTAATCTGTCCATAAGCCAAAACTCCATTCCGGATGCTTGGAAAACAGCCTTTGTTCTTCCTTTGCTGAAGGGAGGTGACCCCACCTCACTGAACAATTATCGACCGATCTCTAAACTCTGCATTTTAGCCAAGGTTCTAGAAAAACTGATAAACTCTCAGATCAAAAACTATCTGGACTCATTTAACATCTTACCTCTCCATCAATCTGGTTTCAGGAAAAAACACAGCACAACAACTGCTTCTCTGAAGGTTCTTAATGATGTTGTTGAAGCATTGGATGCTAAGGATTATTGTGCTGCACTTTTCTTAGACCTGTCTAAAGCTTTTGACACTGTGGATCATAACATCCTGTGTCATAAGCTCTCAGAAATCGGTTTCTCAGATCACACCATCGGTTGGTTTTCTAACTATCTTTTCGATCGGAGGCAATGTGTTCAACATAATGGTACTTCCTCCAGTTACTTAACAGTCAACAATGGTGTATCACAAGGCTCAGTCTTAGGACCCACCCTCTTTACAATCTACATAGGTAATGTAGATCAGAGCATCTCTGATGCATCCTTACATTTCTATGCTGATGACACAGTTGTTTATTGTTGAGCTAAAACAGTTGCTAAGGCTTTCCAGCTTTTGCAATCCACTTTTGACATCATTCAGTCAGATTTGTTTCGTGCATTTTCATCTTTAAATCACTTCTCGATCTGCTGCCTTCATACATCTCCTCCTACATGTCTCTGCGTGAGTGCAGCTACAGCGTGCGCTCTCAGGACATGATTACCTGCAGTGTCCCCTCAGTGCGGACTGAACTAGGCAAAAGGGTCTTCTCCTACTCTGCTCCTGTTTCGTGGAATATCTTACAAAAAAGATCTGAAGTTCTCGACCTTGACTTCTCTAAATGGTTTTCAGAATCTGTTGGAATCCTGGCAAAAACCAATGCAGACATGTTCCTGTTTTTAGTTTTCTACATTAACCTTATAATCTAGCTGTTTTTGCTACTTTTTTGCCATCTTATTTTAATTTGTAATTCCTTTCTAATTAATGAACCCTGGCTGTATCAAATATTTTCATTCAACCTTTATTTAGACAGGTTAATCCCATTGAGCCTCAAGGACTCATTTACAAGAGACTTAATTTCAACAAAGAATGATGACAACAGTGGACAACAACGACAACAATAGACAATTATAAAAGAAGCTCACAGAATTGTTAGAATTTTTAAAATTGTAGAATTTTTATTTACAGAATTTGTAATTGTTACAAACATTTATGCAACTTGGTTGCATGACTATGTTCAAATATCCCGTTTGTTGGGGTAAAGTTGAGCCCTCTACACCTCAAGTTTTTCTCTAATATTTTAAAATGAGTAACAAGGTGAAAAACAATCAAACTTAAAGTAAAAAAAACTTCCCAGTGGTAGTACCGTATAATCTGGCATATAAATCACAGTTTTTTGCATAGATTTGTCAGTCCTGCGACTTATATGCCAAAGCGACGTATATGTGGTTTTTTTTCCATAGTCATAACGCAATTTTTGACTGACGTTTTAAATTTTGAAGAACTGCAACAGCGAGTCCTCGCACGTCCGCTCGCTTCACTCAGCTGGTGCTGGCGGAGAAATGCTGAAGAGCTAGCAGCTCTGGCCACGATGGCTGGATGGATGGATGGCACTGTACCATCCAGGTGAAAAGCATAATAAATATGACTTATACGCCGAAGCAACTTACACTCCGGAAAATACAGAATTGACCAGGACTGTAACAAAATGAGTTCTGATGCCACCATGTGGTTTTAGGGGCACATCTTCTTTCAGCTGTTGCATGTTTTGCGATGAAACGAGTGAGATTACAGCAACGTTGTGGCTGCAGGTGAGTGATCAGCTGGTGGAGATAAATGGGGACAGCACGGCCGGGATGACCCACAGTCAGGCGGTCGAGATGATCCGCAGAGGAGGACAACGCATCCACCTGGTCCTCAAGAGAGGAAACGGCTACGTGCCTGATTACGGTAAGCCAGAACAAATTGCCGTATGAAGCTCATGACTTTTGATGGGAAGTGCATGTTTTGGGGGGTAATCTTCTCTAGTCTTTCTTATTTAAATGTAGTCTAACCCAAATACTTTCTACTTTTCTACGCTCTCCTTCATTTCTCTGTTGTCTCACTTGTTAACCCATCACCTCTTTGGTTCATTTGATCCTTTTTTGTTGTTGTTCTTTGATTGCAACAAACCATGCCACATTTCCCCCCCCTGTGTGATTTTTCTTTGGTTTCCTTCCTGAAACATTTCTGTCCACTCTTTTGTTTCCTCTCCTTCCCGTCTTCTCTTTGACTCTCAGTGGAGCTCTCCAGTTTGTCTCTATGTATGACCAACTCCAAACTAGGCGAGCCGTGCTTCTATGTCATTGGACGGACAGAGAATACGCGGTTGGTAATGGTTCCTGTTAGTTCTCTCATTTTCTGCCTCTCTACATCCCTTAAAACCAGCCACCAGCCTACCACTGAATAAAATATTGCCCTATATTTGACATTCTATGTTCATCGTCTTAATTAATAAGGAATGTACAATATGTGCATTACCTTAGTTGGTTTCCCTTTAACCAGCCTTGAAGCAGATTTATCCAGTCTTATAATTTGAATATGCATCGTAAAACAGCATTATTGCACATTTTTAGAGCATAACGCTAATTTAATGTTTTGAATCGCTAATGAATTTTGAACTAAATTAGAAAAGCAGCTGTTCTTACACAAGCTGACCTGATTTATCCCAGAAGTACGGAAGCGTATTGCATTCACCATGAAATTTTTTTTGGGAACTTATATAGTAAAAACGTGATAGGTAAGTAGTAAAAACGTGATACCTATGTAGTAATAATGATGTGATACTATGTAGTAAAAATGTGATACTATGTAGTAAAAATGTGATACTATGTAGTAAAAACGTGATACGTATGTAGTAAAAACGTGATACTATGTAGTAATAACGTGATACTATGTAGTAATAACATGATACGTATGTAGTAATAACGTGATACTATGTATAACGTGATACTATATAGTAAAACACTTCCGTAGTATTTCAGTGAGATACGGTTCCTTTAAATATATGGTAGACCTGCAAACTGCCACATGCCTCAGATAGCACAATCGTTAGCGCTTCTACCTCCCACCCGAACGACCTGGGTTCGAATCCGACCTGGGCGGACAATTTTTTTTTTAATTGGATAAATACAATAAATAAGGAAATTTGTGTTGAACCGGTTATGTGACATTTATTTTTTTATTTTTTATTTAATACCATAGACTTAATATGCCTGTGGTTAACAGTAACCTACGGAAGCGTATTGCATTCACCATGAAAAATTTTTTTGGGAGCTATCACATTTTTACTACATAGTATCACGTTTTTACTAGTATCACGTTATTACTACATAGGTATCACGTTTTTACTACTTACGTATCATGTTTTTACTACATAAGCTCCCAAATTTTTTTTTCTTCATGGTGAATGCAATACGCTTCCGTACAGAAGAATATACTTTGGAGCTAAAGAATTTTTAATATAGAGATTTTGGTTTCCCTGTTTCTTGCCGGGCTAATAAATCTATTTTCTCTTCCTGTTTCCTCTCTGCCTGCTGTCTGCCCAGCCCTTGAGCACAGAAACACCTCCTCCTCCCTCCTGTCCAACCCCAAAAAGCAGGGTGTGGCTGCAGTGAACTCCAGCAGGTGGAGGGAGCACACCTCCGTGCAGAAGAGGAGAAGCAGGTCGCAAGGAGACGAGAGAGGGAACAGGACGAGAAGAAGAAGAAGACGACGGAGCGCAGGGGAAGGAGCGCGCTCAGGTTTACAAAACCCTGTTGCTGAGCGGAGAGAGAGGTCTCGGGAGGACAGCGCAAGCAGGAGGACAATAAGATCCCAGAGTTTACCCAGAGATGTTAACAGGACAAATGATGAGGAGGAGGAGGAGGGTGCTGAGTATGGGACAGTGAGGGGCAGGAGAAGAGAGGAGGAGAGGGGGAGGAGCAAACACAAAGAGAAGAAAAGCAGGAGCAGGAGGAGGGAGATGATGGCAGAGGGAAAGGAGTTAGAGCAGGAAGCACCTACTGTTGAGGAGAGTGTGGAAAGAAGATTAAAAGCGGGAAGAGTCCGAGTAGAAGAAAGTGACGAGGATGTTTTTCTTCCCATTCCAAGCCCGACCCAAAAGCTTCCCAGACCCAAGGAAAACTGGAAGGAGTGTGATGAAATCTGGGACGTGGCAGTGAGGTACAGGGACCTGAAGAGGGACAAGTCGCAGGACGACTTGCAGAAAGACTACGAGGGTGAGGCTTGCAGCGCAGAGCTAAACGAAGATGAAGGACACCAGGATATCTGCTCCGTGAGCTTCGAGAGGCCTTTACCTGGCGTTGCTGTGGTACATCCAGCATCACATAGAAAGCCCTTCTCCTTCCTCCACTCCTCACTGTCTGTAGACCAGCTGGTGGACGATGAGTCAGAGGACATCCAATCTGACGGCAGCGTTTCTGCCGCCAGTGTTTCAAGCCGTTCTGTAGCCTGCGGGGCGCTGCCAGGCCTTTGGCTCACCCCCAGTCAGCAGAGGCTGCTTGGAGAAGATCACAGGTGAGCCCAGTGAGGAAGAAGAAGAAGAAGTGCCGTCTCTTGACCTTTATTTGGACATAAAAACATGCAGCAGTTAAATATCTGATTGGGTTTGACACTGTTAGACTTGTTTTCTGCTACTTTTTCTCAGAGTCACTTTAAAACCTGCAGTAAAAGTCATGATCTTTGTGCCTTTTTGCAGCTGATCTTTGGCTGATGTTGAATTACATTTCAGTTTGTTAGTGGCAGCTCCCTCCCAACACTGTAAATCTCTTTCCAAAGCGCCACTGTTCTCACCGGCTTCACTTTTTTCAAAGCATTTTGTTGTTCACCTATTAGCTTCATTCGCCTACCACTTACCGTTCGAAGACATCAAAGAGTTTTACCTCACAAAGATACCGAGCAATAAAAATGCAGCTGTCCGAGACTATCAGCCGTTCATGTCCACTGCATCCACCTCAGTGTAACGTGTTTGTACAGCTTCCTCTGTGTGCGCACTAACATTTGTCTCTTGTGATATTGGTCCATATAACCAGATATTTGATAGTGATGATGCAATCCCTTTGGAAACAGGTGTGAAGTATATACTGTATTCTGTAAATATCTTTAGAGAAGTGAGTATATTGTAAACACTACACTAAAAATTATAGCAAGTCTATATATTTGAATATGCAGTAAACACACACACACACACACTCATCACATATATATATATACAGTAGTCCCTTCGATTATCGCGGGGGTTACGTATCATACCCCCACGCTATGTGTGAAAAACTACAAAATCGGGACAATAGTATTTATATATTTTAAGGCGTTATAAACCCTTCCCACACTCTTGCAATGTTCTAAACTTTTAAACCTACGTCATTTTAACAACATACCTGTACTTATATGTACAGAAGCTACTGCAAAATTTTATATGGGTACTCACCAGCCTTGATCCGATTCTGATCAGCTCTCTGCAGCTGCTGAGCACCAAGACGGACCTTCCAGAATCTTCCAGGACCTCCGGAGAGCCAACACAAAACCACAAAGGTCCCGATTGAGTCCAAGTGTAATCCAGAGGAATTCAATGAAAAATTCCGGGTAAGCTCTGGAGAAGACACCCACCGGACCTCCAAGCAGTGCCTCCCCGCTCTAGAGGCTTCATGGGGCGGCAAGCAGCACTCAGATTGACCGATGAGGCTGAAAGTAGTCCTGGTCCAATGCTTTGAATCCACTGAGCGCTGAAGTCACTATGAATAAGGACCAAACTGTTTTGTCTGGTTCAGATCGTATCCAAACTTTCCTTCAGTTTCAGCAGAAAGCAGCGGCCGGAAGCATTGTTTGCTTCTGGGTAATGTAGTTCATTTTTTGACTGCTGTTACAGTATAGGCTTATTGAAAGAAAACTACAAAATGGCGGCGCCATTCTGAAGTTTTTTTTCCTTAACTTTTTATCCCCTACGTCCCAAACACATGAGTAATATTAAAGTTGACAATTGTTGAAAAACAACAAAAGAGCGAGTCCGCCAAAGTCGAACCGTAAAGTAGCGAGGGACTACTGTTTGTATATACAGTATATATATATATATATATATATATATATATACTGTATGTATATACTGTATATGTACTGTATACAGGTAGTCCTCGACTTACGAATGATTTCCGTTCCTGCGGCCGTTCGCATGTCGAAAATCGCCGTAAGTCGGAAAACACCCGAGCCGCCACTTATACACGTAGGCTACATGTACGGTACTGTACAGTTACCAAGTTACCAAGCACTTTGCCTATCCTAACACAGTACCCTACATAATTATCCAAAAACACATACAGTACATTTGGAGACATAATAAATAGTTAATTTCTTACTTTGAGCTGGTCAAGCCTGTCTCCGTCTTTTAGCATGTTAGCTCGTTGCACGTCCGAGCTCTGCAGCTTCGTGCTGCTTCACGCGGTCCAAACTGTTTACAGGAAGGACTGTTAGCATGTTAACTCCATACATTTGGAGCCATAATGAAGGGGAAAAGAGTTAATAACTTACTGGGAGCAGTTTCTCCGCGGTGTCCATCCAACAAGCTGCGCCGCGTTGGCATGTTAGCCCCTCCAATAGCTGCGCCCGTTAGCATGTTAGCCCCTCTAAAAGGCTGCCGCAACTGTTTCCCCGCGTTTTAGCATGTTAGCTCGGTGTCCATCCAACATCTGAGGCTGCCAGGTGGACATCGAGGCGAGCTCCCGGCCGCAGCTGGCCTCTCCGCCGCCCGTCGGCTCTGTGTCCCCGGTGGGTCCGGCGTTAGCATGTTAGCCCCTCCAAAAGGCTGCCGCAGCTGTTTCTCCACGTTTTAGCATGTTAGCTCGGTGCGGCGGAGCAATCGGCGGCTGCTGCTCCAGGCCTGAGATGTCCACAGAGTTCACCGAGCGTTTCCATCACATTTATCCGTATGAGGCAAACTCTGATCGGACACACGGTCCATCCAAAGCCGGCTGTCGAGGCCGGAGCTAACTGAAGCTGTCGGGCGCTGCCGAAAACTGACGGACACTGCCGAAAACTGGCGGAAACTGTTGGAAACTGCATAAATCGGCTTAAAAATAATAATAATAACAATACTTTATTTATAAAGCAATTTAAAACAACCACAGTTGCAACAAAGTGCTGCACACATGAAATCAAGAACATTTAAACACCTACAACTATATATATATTTTTTTTATTATTAAATTTTATTTTTTTATTAATATGATGCGTTCGTAACATCGGAATGCCATAAAGGCTGGTTTATACTTCTTGTCGCACGTCTTTTACCCCCCGTTGAGTGAACCCAGCGATGACTGCGTGTGTCACAGACCGCATTGAGTGTTTATACTTGGAAAGACGTGGGGGATACATTATAGTAAATCCAGGGTATATGCAGAAATTCTAGAGTTGAATTTAATACCTTTTAATACCTTCAAAATATTTTTTAATACCATCACGGCACTGAGCTGCAACCGTAGCGGCAACCTCTTGTACTTCAGTTTAGAGCAACTAATTGTAAAGTGATAGATTACTGTCATTTTCTTCCTAAACTTTGGTAGTAAATGTAGTTTTATAACAATTACTGGATACAGTACATCAATTTGCTTCTTGCCTCAATAAAAGCACTGACCTATTTGTTATTTAAATCTAACCCAAGAGAAAAAGTTTAATTGTTCCCACACATAACATATCTCTAATGGCAAACAAAAAACTGTAAACTTGAAAACAGAACAGTTTAGTTAAAATAATTCAACACTGAATACACATGTACATGCCAATTCAAAAAGAGAGGGAGAAAAATAATAACTACCATATTTTTCATCCTGTAAGTCGCAGTTTTTTGCATAATTTACATGCCTTGCAACTCATAGGCCGAAGTGACATATAGATTTTTTCCCATATTTATAAACCATTTGACTGAAATATGACCGTTTCCATTCATTCTGACTGAAAAAAAAAAAAAGTTCCTGATGGCCCCATAGTAGTAATAGTGTATGGCATGCTGTTGGCTGTTGTATCATGTAATAGGAAAACGTGCCTATAATGACAAATTTAAGTTCAAGACAAAAACAACTGGGGCCTCATGTACAAAGACTTGCGTGGATTTCCTACTGAAAGGTGACGTACGGTCAAATCCAGAAAAGTGTGTACGCACAAAAAAATCCAGATGTATCAAACTGTGCGTACACCGGAATCCACGCACATTCCTTTTGTACATCACAATTAACGTGGAACTGAGCGCACGTGAGACACCT
The DNA here is from genome assembly GCA_038048925.1 of Garcialebias charrua. Classification (NCBI taxonomy): domain Eukaryota; kingdom Metazoa; phylum Chordata; class Actinopteri; order Cyprinodontiformes; family Rivulidae; genus Garcialebias; species Garcialebias charrua. Next base: position 783 of record JBBPBX010014759.1, on the reverse strand, counting down.
CCCCTGACACGCCTTCATTTACATATGTTAAACAGATGCAAATTACTTCCTGCATGTGTGAAGGACATGTTTGTTTGATCCCTGCGCGATCAGAAATCATTTCTAGATTCAGGAAAATAATGAATTTAATATAATATGAGTGAGGAAAATAATCCTAAGTAAGAATAGTAATAAAATGTGTTTATCACGCAAAGAACGAGTGATTGTGTGTCGGTATTTGTGTGTGCGCGCACCCTGCTTTGGTGCGCAACCGGCTCATCCATTCATTCTGAGTGAAAATATTAACTTTGCGCACGAGTTTATTACCATAATTACTGTAAACACAGAGGAACTTAGATGTTTGGTAGATCTTTGTTTATTTAATAGATGATATGAAGAAACGGGTCTGTGCGTCTCAGTGGAGAGTTTTCATGACATGACGTGATGTTGGAGTCTCCAAACGCTGCGCGCGCCGCAGCCTTGTGCGCAATCTGTTTGTCTGTGAAGCTTTTACTCTCCTACAAGTTATATATGGTGTACTTTCACGTGTCATTTTGGAGAAATCTACAATAAACGCAGATTATGAATCACCTCCAGCTGCCGTGTAACACCGGCGAGGGTGCGCGCGCGCTCCAAAGCGCGACCACTCAGCCTTTGGAATCATATAGATGAGACATTCCATTGGACATGAATCGGCTTTGTGTGGACTGGACAGCCCTGATCGGCCTGCAGCTCCCTCAGGAAAGCTCGGGAACAGTTTGATCGCTGCTTCTCATGTGCACGCGTGATGCACGGCTCCTGTGT
>JBBPBX010014758.1:39435-50429 GCA_038048925.1 Garcialebias charrua | reverse complement strand
GTTATCATCCCCATATGCTGTAAATGTCCAGGCAGTAAATGTGAGGAATTAGTTTCAGCGTCTATGACAAAAAAACAAAATGAAAACAACAACAAAACTAAACAAATTGCATTGTGTGAAAATGCAGTGTGAATGCTTATTACAGAAGAACTTGCTGAAAAATAGCTGAAATTAGCTTAAAAAAAGCATGCTGAAATGTAGCTGAAATGCAAGAGCAATCCTAAAAAGAAAGAAAAAGCAGAAATAACACATATTTGCTGATTAGGTTTAAATAGGAAGAAATTACCCCCCCCACACACACACACACACACACACACAAAGGAAATTGGCCAAAATAAAGCTGAAATTAGCAACTAACAAACAAACAAAAAAGACTGAAAAGTAGCTAAAAAGGCAGAGAGAAGCTTAAATTACCACTAGGAAGTGGAGAGAGCACATTTTTGCTGAACTTAGCTGAAAGAAGTTGAAATGGTTGCAAAAAAAAATGTGGTATTGGATTAAATAACAAAATTAGCATAAAAACAGCTAGCTGAAACGATCATAAATAAGCTGAATGAAGCATAGAAAGCTGAAATGTATAGAAATTTGTTATTTAGGCTTAAAGTAGCAAAAATTACCATGACAAACTTGACTTTATCTGAAAACAGATGAAATTACCTTCAAAAATGTCAAAAGGCTAGCTGAAAATTGAGAACAAGCTTAAATTAGCAGAATAAAACAGAAAAAACATGTTTGCCTAATTAGGCTGAAAGAAGCAGAAATAAGCACAAAAGTTGAAATTATCTGGAAAATGCTGAAATTAGCACCAACAACAAAAACCAGCTAAATAGTGGCTAAAAACAGAAAGAGGGTAAAATTACCAGAAGGAAGTGGAGAAGGCACCTTTTTTGCTGAATTAGGCTGAAAAAAGTGTAAATTAGTTTAAAAAATGTGGAATTAGTTGAAAAGGCTTAAATAAGCACAAACCGCTAAATAGCAGCTAAAATAATAGGCAAAGCTTAAACGTGCAGAAAAAAGCTGAAAGGAGCATAACTAACTGAAACTAGCATAAGTTAGAAGAAGCACAGAAATGTTGTAGTTAGCAGAAATAATCTGAAAGGAGTGCAACCCAGCTGAAAAACAGCTGAAATTAGCTCAACGTAGCTAAAAAATGTTAAATTTGCATAAGGAAGTTGAAAAAAGCTGAACCAGAACAAAATGTGAAAAGGAGCATTTAAAGTTTGTAAACATACTGCATCTAAAGATTTGAAGGATGTAAAATGAGCTCAATTCATTTTCTGAAGAAAAAAATGGCAGAAAAGACTAAATGTTTCAAAAAAGCTAAAGTTGCTCCAATACCAAATGTCAGAGGACCATTCTCCTGAAGGAGCTGAACGTTCTGATACCTAAATTGCTGAAATAGCTTAAAAACTGTGAGGCGAGAAACGTACAGAAAAACATATGGAATAGTTCTATTAATGAGAAGTTGGAATAATAAATATAAACAGGGTCACAACAGTGTGAATGCTTAATAAATATTCACACAACAAGACTTACTGCTGGTTTTGAAGGAGAGTTACTCCTGCTTCCATCTTCACCTCCTTTAACCCAGTGGTTGATGAGATCAGCCACACCAACTTTTAAACTATCTGCATCCTGGGACACAAGAGAAAACTACATGGTTTAATTTTGTTCCAAACCTTCATCAAGATTTTTGACAAAATAAGGAACAATTCTGCATCAAAGTGATGCTGATCCTTCTCGCTGACCTTAGACGGGGTGGCAGAGAGAACGTTTTGGTTCCAGGCTTCTCTGGCTTCAAACAGGTTCTTCTTTGCAGCGACAGGTTCAGAGCAACTCACCAGGTCCGTCAGAGGCGGACAGCTGAGTTTTTCTTCTTTTGAGGAGACCTCGAGGAAACAAGTAGAGATCCAGAACGTTTCAGATTCACTTTGGATTAGTTTCAAGACGGTTCACATGAGTTCAGGAATAAAGGTGAAACGTGCTTATGTTCTTTCTGCTACTCCCTTCTTCAGGGGTTTCCACAGCGAGCAAATTCATACGAGAAGCTGGCAAATAGTTTTTACACCAGATGTATTTCCTGACGCAGCCACACCAAGCTACCACAGCCCTGTGTGTGGAGCGCAGAGCTGCCAAAGACATTCATGAAACTTCCATCCATCACTTATCTTTACTCGCTTCTTCCTTTTTGAGTCACGGGGGGTCACTGGTGCCCATGTCCAGCTATCACTATGTGAGAGGCGGGGGACATCCTGGACAGGTCTCCAGTCCATCACAGAGACGCATAGAGACAAGCGATACAAACAAACATTCACTCTCTCACTCACACCTAGAGACAGTTTAGAGTCACCAATCAGCCTAACATGCATGTTTTTGTTCTGTGGGAGGAAACCAGAGTACCAGGAGAAAACCCACTCATGCACGGAGAGAACATGCAAACTCCACCCAGAAAGGTCTCTGGCAGGGATTTGAACCGGTGACCTCGCTGACAGGCAACAGCTCTACCAACTGAGCACGATGGTGCCCTCTCCTTTAAATATATAATATAAAATTAAGGAATTTCTCAAATTTTTAAACAACAATCCCATACAGCTCGACAAAGTTCCTTCCCTCCATTGATTACGGTGACATTCTCTACATGAACGCTCCTACAAGCACCCTGCAGATGTTGGATGTTGTCTATCATGGTGCACTAAGATTCATAACTGGCTGTGATTATCGTACCCACCACTGCACCCTGTATTCACTGGTTAACTGGACATCATTAACTTCACACAGACTCTTCCACTGGTACATTTTCATCTTTAAATCACTTCTTGTTCTGCTGCCTTCATACATCTCCTCCTAGCTACAGCGTGCGCTCTCAGGACATTATTACCTGCAGTGTTCTCTCAGAGAGGACTGAACTTGGCAAAAGGGCCTTCTCCTACTCCGCTCCTGTTTCCTGGAATATCTTACAAAAAGATCTGAAGCTCTCGACCTTGACCTTTCTAAGTAGCTTCAAACATCTGTTAAGTTCCTGGTAACAACCAATGCAGACATGTTCCTGTTTTTAGTTTTCTACATCACTTTGCAATCTAGCTGGCTTTTTTTCATTTTTTAATGAAACGAAGTGAAAACAGTGCTATACTTGATATTGAAAACCTTGAAGTAACTGGCACCCGTCCCAAAGCCCGTCCAAAAAAGACTGGGCGTAAACGATTCAACAAGATCTGAAAGCGTTGAACCTCAATGAACTGGACGCAACTGACCGCCTAATCTGGTGTCAAAAACTTGGCGACAAAGAAGTAACGTCCCACCCCGGAATCGGGAAAATGGACGTTAAACAAAGATAGATAGATAGATTTTTTAATACCATTTTCTTTCACTTGTTCTTCTCAATTTGTGGGCTTTCTTTTATGATTGTCCACTGTTGTCATCATTATTTGTTAAAATCAGGTCTCTCTTGTAAATGAGTCCCTGAGGCTCACCAGTTTAAATAAAAGTTGAATGAATTTAGAAGAATAAAAACTTTTTTTTACCTCTAAAGCGTGTGTGTATTGTTCCAGCCTTTTGTCGATCTTTGAAACAGAAACAGGAGCTTGTGTCCTCTTTATGTTGCTACTGCTTTTGAAGAAACCATAAATAACATTATTCACTGAAAAAAAAACATCTACCAGTGTTTACAGGTGGAAAAGTAAAATAAATTTTGCAGAGTAAAGTTTCAATACATATATATTAAAAATAAATGGGTTTGTCATTGAAATACTTCAAAAAGTTCAAGTTCCTGCAGATCCCTGAAGTCTTTATCTCAATGTTGAACTTTGTCTTGTCTATAGTTTCAAATCCGACTCACCTTCTCCTGAGAGACTCTGTTCTTTCAATTATCTGAAGGAGAGAAAGAAACAGCTCACCACCCGCACAAAGTGACCATTGACGTCAGCCATCTGTACTACAGCACTCACCGTACATTTTCCATCTGTTGAGACTCGGCTGTTGGCCTCTTCCTGTAAAGAGGCACACTGAGCTGACACATTTCTCCCAAAACTACTTGAACAGCAGCAGAGAAACACATGTACCGTATTTTCCGGAATATAGGTCGCACCGAAATATAGGTCGCATTATCCAATTATTGCCAAAGAATTGGAAAAATCCATATATAGGTCGCACCGGAATATAGGTCACACCTACGTCAAAATGTGGACCGTGTTTAGCTCTGCTGCAAATGTCTCTTCCACAGGAGCGCACAGCAAGGCTTTTAAGAAGATTAACACTTAAAAACAATTATTTATTTGATAAAAATTATAGCAAATATGTGTCTGAGCTGAACTTTTCCTTAATAAATGAACGTAATTGTGAAATGAGCTGGATTTAAAAATGTGTTCCCTTTCAGTCTTGTCTCTCGGTGCAACATACTTGCTATGGGAATTGCGCCCCCACGCGATTACCTGAAGGAATATACTCACGCCTTTACGGCTAGGGGCGTCACCGCCGCGCCAGATGCCCCACCCTCTGGGTACTTAAGCGGCTTGTGCCCCTCCATCTTTCTCTTTTTTGCCCTTCACCTCGCTAAACCTGAACTACCTCTTCGCGGGACTTCTCTGTTGCTTCATCGCTCAACTTGAGGTGAGCTGGCTCCCTGCACAGAGCGCACAGAGAATTATTCCCACTTTTCTCTTAACCCCAAATTATTTTCTTCTCCTCTCTCTACAGATTGCTTCGCTCGATGGCGCTAACTGCGCCACAGCAAAAAAGCTATTTCGTTAACTCCTAGCGAGCCAGCCAGCGAAAGTGACGCGACGGAGGAGACTTTTCAAGAAAAAAAGAAAAAGGATTCTGGAAGAACTCGCTCGCCTTATCTCGGACATGTCTCCGGAGAAAGGAAAACGAAAGGCGAGGCTTCCAAGGAAAACCAACGGGACGGCGAGCCCAACTTCGCGCGCCTGTCCCAGCGGATGTGGTTTCTCCCTCGCAGCAACGGACACCCACGAGGCCTGTCCAGTCTGCTTGGGAATGCTTCATGCAAAAACAGCACTGGATGCGCCCAACTTTTGCCCACATTGCAGCCTCATGCTGGACGCGGTGCTGCGACATCGGGTTGACCTCGCCGCCAAAGCCATGGACGCTTCAGCGACACCAGCGGACGCGGACACCACGGAGCCCCTCACTCCCACGCCGGAGCTAGAGAACATGGCTCTTCATGACAGCACACGAGTCGAATGGGGCGACAGCCCTGACGTGCTGGCCCCTATGGTGGACCTAACAGTCGAGTTTGACACCCGAGGCATGATGAACGAGGACGAGATCTCGATTTCAGCCTCGGAAGAATTTTCAACGGAGGAGGCGGACGTGGAGCTGGAGGATCAGGGTGAAGATCTCTCCCAGACCCCGGTTCCTGTGCTCCCAGAAACAGACATTTCCATCCCTGCTCTGTTCGCCTTGTGCCACAGAGCAGCAGATGCGTTGCATATCCCATGGCCCGAACCTCCGCCTCTCCAACAGGTCACGAGGCTGACAGGAAACTATTTTTACTTGAAGCAGCAGGCCACCCCGAGGCAAAGGATGCCCGTGTTCCCGGACTTCCTCACAGAACTAACTCGCACCTGGACTCAACCGAGAGCCCCCATGCTCCTTCCCCTGTCGCAGTTCCTCAACGTCGATGGGATGGACGACGTGGGAATAGCTAACGTGCCTCAGATTGAGGACACATTAGCGTCTCACCTGGCTCCTAAGTCATCAGGGACAAAACCAACTCTTCCTAGCAAGGCTTGTCGAGCTTCAGTTTCTCTTCTCGAGAAATGCTACAGGGCTCAGGGACTCGCGGCACGTGCCATGAACGTCGCGTTAATGCAGGCTTACCTGGCCGAAAAACTACATGAGCTCCAGGTAACAACGGACAAGCAGACGGCCGCAAACTTGCTGGACGAAGCCCGCAGAGCAACAGACTTTGTGCTCTGTATGATGGGGACAGATGCTGTTGCACAAGGCAGGGGAATGGCGGAAGTGGTCATCGCGATCCGCCACCTGTGGATGACTTTAACGGATCTCCTGGAGGGACAAAAGGTGCCTTTTCTCCACCACTCGATAGAGCCGACGGGATTATTTGGGAACGCTTTGGAGCGAATTCAGACCAAGCTGGACCAAAGACGCAGACTGGCGGAAGCTCTCCGAGTGGGCATTCCCCGGAGAAGCTTTGCCCCCCCCCAAGGGAGTCTGCTGGAAGCAGACCTGCGTAGTCTCGACACCACTCGGCAATGCGTGCCCCACCACAGAAGTGGTCAGCATACGCGGAGGAGCCCTGGCAGAGACCCCCGCCCTGCCAACCTCGCACCGAGCACGCGTGGAGAAAGAACAGTTTTGTCCCCTGCCAGGCGGCCAAACACAGGGCCTCTTCGGCAAATCGGGACACCAGACAAAAACGTACCTGATGAACCAGGTCCACGTTCCCACATTACACGATCACCCGCCCACGTGGCACTGGGAGTGATCCCCTCATGTCCAGACTTTACTTGTAGCACGGTACAAAAAGATGGTATATTTTCAGCATGCACAAATCATGCCCTCTCTGCTGTGTGACATAGAATCATGTACGTCATTGCACATAAGCACGAATAAAGCTCATGAAACAGTTCCTCTCTGTTTTATTGACCCTCAAAAAAAAACAACAACACACAAATGTCTTCAGCAAAGCAGGTCCCTCTGGCCTGCAAGCCGTCATAAAGAGAGGGGGCCTTTTTCCCCACCTCCCTCAAGGCTCACAAGGTATTAGTCTAATCAATAAACCCCAGCAGGGTGTATCTGATTCATCTGCAGTAAGTAGACACAGAGGCGTCTGCGAACACCCCCCACACCCCTCATGGAGACAGGTGAGGAGGATCACGTGCTCAAGCCCCCACTCCATTGTGAATGGTGGAGCAGCCAATACACTAACCAGACGACCACGTGACATGTCCGCGCCTCAGGGAGGCAAGCTGACAGAGTCTAACAATGGGGGGCTACATCAGATGCCCTCAGGCAGCCACAAACTTCACACCTTAACAGCAGCTACTGTGTTCAGGCTGATGTAGGTGAAAACAAATCAGAGTTGAATCAGATCTCTCTTCCTGTTTTTCGAAGGAGACTGGGCTCTTTATCACCAAATAATATGAAGTCTGCCAAACCAAAAGGAACACCCCCACGTTCTCACGTTGCTGCTGCTCCTTTGTTATTAACGAGGGACACGCAATGCTCAGACAGTTATCAGACAGCACGTGATCTCCCTCTCTGTGCTGATCCAGATCTGCTTTCAAACAAAATTCTCCCAACGGGTGAAACACAGACCCCGGTCAATTTACCTGGTACCAATGCTCCATTAAAGCCAAGGACCAGTAAACTGGACCACTCCAGAAGACGAACTGGTGTCACGAGGTCTGCTCGTTTACATAACTCGCAGTCTCCCAGTCTTAGGACCCCAAACTTGGAGGGAGAAAATAGACTCTCTGTTCCAATCCTGTCTAATGAGGATGACAGGTTACATCTGTCCTCAATTACCCTTGAGCAGAGTAACCTGGAGGCACACCGGCAAGGAGGCCTTCTTCCCAACATAGTTGACCTCCAGGGGCTCACAGCCTCTGTGTCACCAGAAGGGGCAGTAAAGCCACTTAGGCCAGGAACTGTCAAAAGTCTCAGTTTGTTAGCTAAAAAGAACAAATTGATAGCGTCAGGCCTGCTGGAAAATGTGGTAATAACCATACAAAATGCCCGTGCTGGATCAACACAGTCCCTACATGCACAAAAGTGGCGTATTTTTGAAGCCTGGTGCTCAGAAAGAAATATTATTTCTTATGCATGCGACTTGGCTCAGTTCCTGACTTTTCTTCAGGACTTACTAGAAAAAGGTCGTTCTTATTCAACGATTAACGTTTTCCTATCAGCTATTTCAGCCTGTCACAAAGGCTGGGGACACAGGACACCTGGAGTACATCCAATCATAATAAGATTTATGAAGGGTGTGCTTCGGACTAAACCACCCAGCAGGACCCTGACCCCTGGTTGGGATCTTGGCCTGGTCCTGGGGGCTCTCTGTGACCCCCCATTCAAGCCACTGAGCGAGGTTAAAATAGATTTATTATCTTATAAAACTGCTCTACTCCTGGCACTTTGCTCGGCGAAACGCGTGGGTGATCTCCATGCATTGTCTGTACATCCAATGTGTACCAGATTCGCCCCTGATGGGTCAAAGGTCACACTAAGACCTAATGCTAAGGCCTAATGCTGCTTTGCCACTCTTTGCAAATGTCAATGCTAGAACCTTCAGTTTATTTTATAGATATACTTTTTATACTTTTTTACTTACTACTATGCAAAAACTCAGGACAGTATTACACTTTTATTATTTCATTTTATGCTTATGTTCATTAAATGTTTAGTGTTTTAGTGTTGGTGTAAATTTTCATACTTTTATACTACTATGCAAAAACTCAGGACAGTGTTACACTTTTACTATTTTATGCTTATGTTTATTAAATGTTTCAGTGTTTTAGTGTTTAAATGGTTACTGTTGCACCGAGGGACTGAGAGAGACGCAATTTCAATCCTGTGTATGTCCTATACATATTGCAGTTCTGACAATAAAGTTGACTTTGTCTTTGACTAATCCCGCATACACTCCCAAGGTCTTGACTCTGAACCATAGGAGTCTAGACTTTGATCTCTCCTCTTTCCCACCTGCTCCTGTACTCACTCAGGAACAGGAAAGGCTGAGGGCTCTCTGCCCCGTGAGGGCTTTGTGCACTTACATGCAGAGAACAGCCGAATGGAGAAAAACAAATCAACTGTTTGTCTGCTTTCAGCACCTGCTACTGGAAAGGCCCTATCAAAACAACGCCTTTCACACTGGGTTACTGAGGCCATTAAAAGGGCGTACAGTAGCAAAGGTCAACAGGTGCCCTCTGGGGTGCATTCTCACTCCACTCAGGGCTTGGCCACCTCCTGGTCATTGTTCAAGGGCGTACCAGTTGCAGACATCTGTGCTGCGGCAAACTAGAGATCATTAAACACTTTTGCAAGGCATTACAGTTTGGATGTTACTGCGTGTGACGTCACTCAGGTTGTTCTTTCTAACACACAGCAGAACGTGACCTTGAGATGCCTATTGAAGAAAGGCGGGTTGTTCACACTAACATGCATTTTACTGAGCATTTCAAGGGCGTGAATGGATTACGTTCCCATAGCAAGTATGTTGCACCGAGAGACCGACTGAAAGGGAACTGAAAGTTATGCACCATAACTCATGTTCCCTGAAGGAAGGGAACGAGGTGCAACATATCTGGCCCTTTCAATGCTGAAAGCTCGGTGAAGTGCAATTTTGGAGAAAGATGGAGGGGCGCAAGCCGCTTAAGTACCCAGAGGGCGGGGCCTCTGGCGGTGACGCCCCTAGCCGTAAAGGCGTGAGTATATTCCTTCAGGTAATCGCGTGGGGGCGCAATTCCCATAGCAAGTATGTTGCACCTCGTTCCCTTCCTTCAGGGAACATGAGTTATGGTGCATAACTTTCAGTTTTGCTACGTCTGATGAAACAAAACATGCACGCGCAGCACCAGACATGCAATAGCAGTGAACAGACCTGCATGTACCAATATTTTAATTTTACCAGGATAAACACCTAAAAATATATATATTTGTTAGCTGACATTATTGGAAGAGTGTGTCTCAGTTTAATTTTTGTTAATAAATTATTACAAATCAGCTTATTTTACAAAAAGCCATAAATAGGTCGCACCTGAATATAGGTCACAGGGCAAGCAAAAATGATTTAAAAAAAGCTGCGACCTATATTCCAGAAAATACGGTATATGTCTGAATCTCTCCATTTTTTTTTACGATGAGTTCATAGACCATGACAGAAACAGAAAGCTCATTGTTAAACAGTTTATCAGTCAGCAGAACGTATATAGCTTTATATTTCATGAAACGTGCTAGAGCTGGATCATGCGCTAAACAAAAAATAGTAAATTCTGGTGTGGATTGATATAACTTCATAAGACGCTAAATGTAAAGAGTGCTTTCACACATGTGCACATGTTGGGTGGACTGATGAGAATGAAATGATGGGGTTAGTTCTAAGCAGTTCCACATCCCTTCAAACAAAAACAAAAAGTTATCAATCACATCCACAACCACAGCCAGCTGCAGTAAGTTAACGTCAAACCAAGAAGGAGTGTAAAAAGTCCTCCAGTGCACCTTTCAGTATGGTGGGTTGGTAAGTTATGGTGGGTTGATTAGTTGGTGAGTAACAGAGGTTTGTTTGAATCGCCTTCTGAGACCTGGAGTGGATTTTGTTCTGGACTGGAGCCTTCTCTTGGATTAACTCTCATTGTGCAAAACCTGCTACAATCCACGTCAGCTGACTCACTAGGAGCTGCTGGTGTCGTGAGTAGACTCTTGTCATCATTAAACTGACAGAGAAGTGACCATAGAACGTGAGTCACTTCATCTGATTTGCTGAAGGATCTGCAGTGCAAACCAAAACAGGAGTTTTCCTTTCTGTTTGTTTTATTTATAAACTGGTTTGAACTGGTTGAGTTTAATGGTGCCCTCAGGGGTAAACCCCAGACTTCTCGTGGGTAACATATTAAAATGCCTCTTCTGTTTTGACTTGGCATTCACTTCCTCTGTAAATGACCACCTCATGGTGATGGAGGAGTTGGAGCTCCTTAATGATCCTAGGAGCTTTGCTCTTGGGGGCAGTTGCCACTGGTAGAGTCTCCAGAGGCAGCTGGTCCCAAATGGCCATACAAAGAGCAATACAGAATACTTGTATGGACAGATAATGACAAGTACCGGTAGCAGTCCCTCTGGTCTGGGTGTGAGTTACAAAAGTCACACCCTGGAGCCAAGCCTTGGGGAGACTCTCATCTGTGAGTGTCTGATGACATGGGCCTTGATCCATAGTGTCAGGCTCAGTACAAACATGTACATGAGTTTGCCTTTCTGTAAGGCCACCACCTGCAGGAGAGGCCACACGAGTTGGGTGC
>JBBPBX010014758.1:28372-39370 GCA_038048925.1 Garcialebias charrua | reverse complement strand
CCATAATTATCAAAGCTCTTGGGACATGGAACGTCACCTCGCTGGTGGGGAAGCAGCCTGAGCGTGTGTGTGAGGTTGAGAGGTTTGCTTAAAACTGTGTGAAACACAGTGCTACATACTTCTAGCACCGTAAAGGGGTAAATGTACATGATGGCTGTGTCTCAATTCAGGGGCTCCGGCCTCATGAGTGCGCATTTGTCGGCCGCATAATTCATTGCCCCGCGCGGAGGACTGTCCCAATTCGAAGACTCCTCCTCATGCGGCCGAGGAATGCGGCCTACTTCCTGCCGAAATCGAAGGATGCATCCGTGGAACCTTCAAGACGGAGGCTATCCCAGAATTCATAGCGCCAGCAGAGATTTTGCGGGGGGGTGGGACTTTCTGCGTGTTGTTGAGTCATCAGCTCGTTCTGACAACAACCTCAGCGCAAATATTCATTCAACCTTTATTTAGTCATCTCAAACAACCTCAGCGTGAATATATCTCATTAAAATTTAACTACAGAAACGACTAACAAAAAATGTGTTAGCTGAATATATAGTGTTTCTGAGTTTACTGTTTTGAAGAACTGATTACAAATCAGATTATTTTACACGTGCGTAGCAAGGATTTTCTGAGGGGCGATCTGTTAAAACCCAGAGTGGACCTACAAAAAGCAAGTTGTCCAGTAGCTCAAATGGTTAAGCATCCTGCGGTTGGCGCAGAGAGCTTTTTCTCGAAGCTGGTTCGAATCTCACTCGGTACGGTTAAAACTTATTTTACGTTTGTCTTTTATTGGATAAAAAAAAAGGAGTTTCACAAACTCCTTCTTTTTAATCTCAGTCCTCATTTTTTTATCCAATAAAAGACAAACGTAAAATAAGTTTTAACCGTACCGAGTGAGATTCGAACCAGCTTCGAGAAAAGTAACTCTGCGCCAACCGCAGGATGCTTAACCATTTGAGCTACTGGGCAACTTGCCTTTCATAGGTCCACTCTGTCTTTTAAACGATTGCCCCTCAGAAAATCCTTGCTACGCACGTGTAAAATAAGCTGATTTGTAATCAGTTCTTAACAAACAGTAAACTCAGAAACACTAATATATATATTCAGCTGCGGCGTCCCTTCTCTTTCCACACACACACCAAGCGCGCACACTTCCCACCCATTTCAAGAGAACGCCCCACCCACTTCAATGCCGGCTCTCCGGAAGGCTAGACCGTCCCATTTCAGCAGTTTCGTCCAGCTCACCCGGCCTTGTGAGTGCGTGGCCTACTCGGCCCAGCTAGGCTGGGTCCTCATGAGGACCCAGCCCCTGAATTGAGACGCAGCCATTGTGATGACTTTCAGCCATTACGACACAAAACCTCAGGTAGGTCAGAACCTCACTGACCTACAGAACCTCACTGACCTACAGAACCTCACTGACCTACAGAACCTCACTGACCTACAGAACCTCACTGACCTACAGAACCTCACTGACCTACAGAACCTCACTGACCTACAGAACCTCACTGACCTACAGAACCTCTCTGACCTACACAAGGTGAGGTCAGTGAACAAGGCCAGGCTGATTCTGGCAGATCCTGATCACCCACTTCATGTAGCCTGTATAAATAAAGGTTTGAATGAATGGTGAGTTCAGGTTGTTTCCATCTGGACACAAGTATCTGCTGCCCAGATGTAGAACAAACAGAATGAAACTCATTCATCCCTGTAGTGACTTCTCAACAAACACTGATGATTTAGGGAATAATAAAGATTCTTGAACTTGAACTTGATATACTGTATGTATATATATATATATATGTATATATATATATATATATATATATATATGTATATATATATATATATATATATATTTTTTTTTCTTCTTTCGGCTTTTCCCTGCGTTAGGGGTCACCACAGCGATCTAGTCGCACGAAGATTTGGCAGTTGTTTTTACGCCGGATGCCCTTCCTGACACAACCACAGACCACCGAGCAACCACAGCCCTCTGTGTGGAGTAGAGAGCTGATATCTAGGGTTCCCGGGGGAGCAGATGGTGTGGGTTAAGGGCCTTGCTCAAGGGCCCAGAGTGGGGCAGATGAGGGTGGAGACAGGTGTGACCGCTTCACTTATCCCACCCACATCTTTGATGTTGTCGGTACCGGGGCTTGAACCGGCGATCTTCCGATCACAAGCGCACCTTCTTAACCTCTGCGCCACCACTCCCATATATATATATATATATATATATATATATATATATATATATATATATATATATATATATATATATATATATATATATATATTATATATATATTCAGATTCAGATTCAGATTCAGTTTATTATCGCCATTGTCAATGAACAGGATTCACAGACTAGGAATTTGCTTCGGCATAACGGTGCATAAAATATAGAAACATAAGACATAAAAAACATAAACCATAAAACATCAATACAATCAATACAATATTCAGTGAACAAAACCTACTAAGAAACAGCACAATTAGAGTGGTGCAATCAAAATACAGTGATACAGTGATTCCCAATCAAAATACAAAATACAGCGACCAAGGCAAGTTATGAGGTAACATGGTTATGAGTGTTCAAAAGTCTGACAGCAGAGGGGAAGAAACTGTTTTTATGGCGGGAGGTTCTGGTCCCAATTGACCGAAGCCTCCTGCCTGAGGGGAGTGGTTCGAACAGACCGTATGCAGGGTGAGAAGGGTCAGCTGTGATCCGACCTGCTCGCCTCACAGTCCTGGAGACGTACAGGTCATGGAGAGATGGGAGACTACAGCCGATTACCTTCTCAGCAGAGCGCACAATGCGCTGCAGTCTGTGTCTGTCCCTGACAGTGGCCCCGGCGTACCACACTGTGATGGACGCGCTGAGAATGGACTCGATGATGGCCGTGTAGAACTGCACCATCAGCTTGGCCGGCAGCTTGGCCTTCCTCAGCTGTCGCAGGAAGTACATCCTCTGCTGAGCCTTTTTGATGAGGGAGCTGATGGTTGGCTCCCACTTGAGGTCCTGGGTGATGGTGGTGCCGAGGAACCGGTAGCAGTCCCCAATGATGATGGGGGTGTTGTTAAAGGTGATGGGGGGCAGAGGGGCTCTGTCTTTCCTGAAGTCCACAATCATCTCCACTGTCTTCTGGGCGTTGAGCTCCAGGTTGTTGTTGCTGCACCAGGTCACCAGCCGACCCACCTCTCTCCTGTACGCAGACTCATCATCATCCGAGATGAGCCCGATGAGGGTGGTGTCGTCCGCAAACTTAATAAGTTTTACGGAGTCATGGTTGGAGGTGCAGCAGTTGGTGTACAGGGAGAAGAGCAGAGGGGAAAGAACACAGCCTTGTGGTGAACCTGTGCTTATGGTCTGAGTGTCCGAGACAGCTTTCCCCAGCCGCACGCGCTGACTCCGGTCTGTCAGGAAGTCAGTGATCCACCTGCAGGTGGCGTCAGGTACACCGAGCAGAGAGAGCTTGTCTTGGAGCAAAGCAGGAAGGATGGTGTTGAATGCAGAGCTGAAGTCCACAAACAGGATCCTAGCATAGGTTCCTGGGGAGTCCAGATGCTGCAGGATGGAGTGGAGGGCCAGGTTTATGGCGTCATCTACAGACCTGTTAGCTCTGTAGGCGAACTGCAGAGGGTCCAGGAGGGGATTGCTGATAGACTTGAGGTGGGATAAAACCAGACGTTCAAAGGTTTTCATGACTACAGATGTGAGAGCCACAGGTCTGTAGTCGTTCAGTCCTGTGATGCGTGGCTTCTTGGGGACAGGGACGATGATGGAGGACTTGAAACAGGCTGGTACATGACATGACTCCAGGGAAGAGTTGAAGATTCCTGTAAATACAGGTGCTAACTCATTAGCACACTTCCTCAGGGTGGAGGGAGTCACATGATCTGGGCCTGCAGATTTGTGTGTGTTCAACCCTTTGAAAAGCCTGTTCACCTCCCCCTCTATAGCTGTGAAAGCAGGGGGTGGGGGGATCTCCAAGGTGGTTAAACACTGAGTGGTGTGGGGGGTAGAGGAATGTGAGTCCTTTGTTTCAAAGCGTGAATAGAAGTTGTTGAGGTCGTTAGCCAGTTTGATGTCATCTGTGGAGTGAGGCGATCTGGGCTTATAATTTGTGATCTCTTTCAAGCCCCTCCAAACTGTGGCAGAGTCATTTGCAGAGAATTGCTCTTCCAGGCATTTGTTGTACCTAGTTTTAGCCTTTGACACCTCCCTGCTAAATCCATACTTTGCATGTCTGTAGCCCTCTTTATCTCCCTCCCTGAAAGCAGCCTCCTTCTGCTGACGGAGCCGTCTGAGTTTGGATGTGAACCAGGGTTTATCATTATTAAAAATGACTCTGGTTCGTGATGGAATGATGCTATCTTCACAGAAATGTATATATGACGTCACAGTGTCCGTGTACTCATCTAAACTCTCTGTGGAGTCCTTGAACATATCCCAGTCCGTGGTTTCAAAACATGCACGCAGCTCCTCCTCCGCTTCACTGCTCCACTTCTTGGATGTTCTCACTGCAGGTTTTGAAAGTTTCAGTCTTTGTTTATATGCGGGAATCAGATGTACCATCACGTGATCAGACAGCCCCAGGGCTGCACGCGGGACTGCACGATAAGCTCCTCTCACTGTGGTGTAACAGTGATCCAGTGTGCTCCCTTCTCTGGTTGGGCATGTGACAAACTGTTTGTACTTTGGCAGTTCATTTCTCATATTTCCTTTGTTAAAATCCCCAAGGATTATAACTAGGGAGTCAGGGAAAGACTGCTCCACGCTCGTTATCTGATCTGCAAGAGCTCTCTCAGCCTCACGCACATCAGCGCTCGGTGGGATGTAAACAGCGGCCAGGATGAATGAGGAAAACTCACGTGGAGAGTAGAACGGTTTGCAGTTAATGATCAGATATTCCAGGGAAGGAGAGCAATGCTCAGAGATCACTGTCACATCAGAACACCAGGCATTGTTTATGTAGAAGCAGACTCCTCCGCCTTTCGTTTTACCTGAGAGTGAGCGCTCTCTGTCCGCGCGCAGCAGCTGGAAGCCAGCCAGCTGGAGCGCGGCGTCGGGGGTGTGTGTGTTCAGCCACGTCTCCGTGAAACACAGCACACAGGAGGAGGAAAAGTCACTGTTCCTTCTCATCAGCAGCGCTATCTCGTCCATTTTGTTGGGAAGTGAGCGGACATTTGAGAGGAATATTCCAGGTAGAGGCGTGCGGCTGCCCCGCTTCCGAAGTCTCACGAGAGCGCCTGCTCGCTTTCCTCTTCGACGACGTCTCACTGTTTTGGCCAAAAAGTGCACTGCTTCTGCTGCAGGCACCAAAAAAACTGGTGTAATATCCTCATGGATTATTGTTCTGATGTTTAGAAGCTCCTCACGGGTGTAGGAGTACGAAGACACAGGAATAACGCACAAAAACAGACAAAACAAAGCGCACCAAAATGCCAGGGCGACCGTGCGTGGCGCCATCTTGGATCTCTTGT
Source organism: Garcialebias charrua (assembly GCA_038048925.1). Taxonomy (NCBI): domain Eukaryota; kingdom Metazoa; phylum Chordata; class Actinopteri; order Cyprinodontiformes; family Rivulidae; genus Garcialebias; species Garcialebias charrua. The sequence goes on along the minus strand of JBBPBX010014758.1, from coordinate 33,901 downwards.
GGATACAGGCAGTTGAAATGAGTTTCCTCCGCAGGGTAGCGGACTCTCCCTTAGAGATAGGTTAAGTTCAGTTAACAGGGAGAGACTCAGAGCAGAACCACTACTCCGCAATGTAAGGAGCCAGTTGAGGTGGTTCGGGCATCTGGTAAGGATGCTTCCTATGCGCCTCCCAAGGGAGGTGCTTTGGGCATGTCCAACTAGGAGGAGACCCCGGGGAAGACCCAGGACATGCTGGAGAGACTGTCTCTCGGTTGCCCTATGAACACCTTGGAATCCTCCCAGAAGAGCTGGAAGAGATGACTGTGGAAAGAGATGTCTGGGCCTCCCTGCTCCAAGCTACTGCCCCCGCGACCCAACTTCATAAAAAGCGGAAGATAATGGATGGATGGACAAAATTAGTTTTCTGCATTTAACCCATCACACATGAGATACACCCAGGTGGAGCAATGGGCAGCTATGTAAACGCTTGGGTGTGGGGAGCAATTGAGGATTAGAAGTCTTGCTCAAGTACATCACGACATGTGGGGCATGGTGGGGAGTTGAACCTGTAACTCTTCACCATACCAATTGTTCTACTGTGCTGCCCCATTCTGGGAACATGAATATTTAAATAATTAACTAGAGTGGATTTGTTTATATTAACAAAATCTTCCTGTTGTAGCCAGGTTTCTGTCAGACAAAATCAATCAATAAGATGATCAGGTATCGGTTCATTAATTAACAGAGACTTAGAGGAAAGAGATCTTATGTTCAGTAATCCACATTTAATGATTATTTTTATTTTATTTTTTGTTCTGGTAAATAAACTTTTTTTTTAATACGATTTTTAGGTTTTAAAATATTAGAGCTGATTTTTAGTTCATTTACTTTGAGCCGTGGACAAGCTAGCACTTTTTCAATTTGGTTTAAGGTGGGTAACAGAGGAGAACAGCAGAGAGATTTGTAAGGTTACAACTCTGCTTCCTGGACTGGACCCTGCATGAGTTGTCAATAATTCGCATGACAAACTAAATCAGCCAAATTTCTAGAAAGAAGGGCAGCTCCATTCAAAGTGGGATGGATGCCATCTCTCCACATCAGACCAGGTTTTCCCCAAAAAGCACTGGAGTTATCTATGTTGTTTTATTGCATATTGAACCCTCTGTAATAGGGCTGGGCGATATCTCAAAAAAAAAATTGCGATATAAGTTGAGACTATCTCGATATAAACAACATCGTTTTATACTTGCTGCAGTCTCTTTCTCCCAGGCGACCCCCCTCTTTCTACCTCTTCCACACAAACACTCAGCCGCGCTCCCCCTTCCCTTCCTGCTTCTGCAGTTTGGGCGGGCAGTAGAGGATACGAGACGTTAATAAACACAGTACCTGTCTGAGCGTGTGTGAAGCTACAGGTAGACGACAGACCCATCTTCCATCCATCCATTTTCTTCCGCTTATCCGGGGTCGGGTCGCGGGGGTAGCAGCCTAAGTAGGGAGGCCCAGACTTCCCTCTCCCCAGCCACTTGGAGCAGCTCCTCGGGGGAATCCCAAGGCGTTCCCAGGCCAGCCGAGAAACATAGTCCCTCCAGTGTGTCCTGGGTCTTCCTCTGGGTCTCCTCCCGGTGGGACATGCCCGGAACACCTCACCAGGGAGGCGTCCAGGAGGCATCCTAACCAGTTGCCCGAGCCACCTCAACTGGTAAGGTCAGACCCATCTTCTTATTTGAAATAGTTCAGAGCTCATTTAGCCGTGCTGTGTGCCTTTTAGAGGAACACAGAGGAAGCGCGACATTAATAAATCAGCAGTTTATCATATCGCTAAAGATACGGTCCTTAGCGGCTAACAAGAGGGCTAACGCTTTAGCCGTATTCTTCCACAGCTGAGACTGACTGTGTCTTTAGCGATATGATAAGCTGCTGATTTATTAATGTCTCCACCTCTCTCTGCTCCTCTCATGAAACTCAGCACAGCTAAATGAGCTTTGACCTGTGGTTTGTTTTAAGGAAGCAGACTAAACACTTGAGCTGCCATTTCATGGTTCCGAGTGGAGGCTCACATTACTGCAGTTCACAAACACACTGACTAACATGAAGGCACCTTTCTATCTTATCAAGACACTCAAAGCTCTTTACAACACAGTCAGTGTCCTCATTTACCCATTTATACAGCACTCTACTAGATCTGTACAAAGAATAATCAATATCACATTCATACAATGATGGGACACACATCAGAGCCAATGAGGGGTTCAGTGTTGCCCACTGCCCAGGAACACTTCAGCATGTGACTGCTGGTGGAATCAAACCCCCAACTCTCCCATTGGAGGAGACCGCTCTAGCCTCTCAGCCACAGCTGCCCTCAGCTGAAAAGGATTATTATTTAATATGTGTAAATAAATTTCTGTAGTCGTTTTGTCTTGAAAGACAGAATCATGAACAAGTAGCTAAATAAATGTTAGCAACGGCTTGCTAACCGAGGTAACTGCGAGAGATTAAATAGCGGCTAGCTAATGTGTTCAGAACCAACAAACCCAGTAGCTTAATACATTTTATATAATGTTAACCGTACACGCTTTTGTGCCATAACTTGAAACAGCAAATTCTTACCGTTACTATTTCTTTAGCTGCTATAATTCATAATTTGAGTTATATCGAATTTTTATTTTTTCATTTTTTTGTTAAACGTCATCCTGTTTATTTTTAATCAAAATTAGTGTTTGTGAATTTTGTTTTTAACCTAATGTGGCAAGCTTGGGTCTTGAGTATGGATGTTATTTTTATTTCATTTTATAATAATAATACTTTATTTATAAAGCCCTTTAAAACAACCACAGCTGCAACAAAGTGCTGTACTTAAAATCAAAAACATTTAAATGCAATAAAAATGAAACAGTTGTTAAAACATTAAGATCAATAAAAACAGTGCAGAGCAAATTCATTATTATTATTATTATTTATTATTATTATTTTACTTGCAGCAATGCCACCTTAGGACGTTCACCCATGTAAATAATTTATGGACAAAAAAAAAAGCCACTTACTTTAGGCTCATTTACAAAGTAAACAGGAGACGGTGTTCCAAAATACAATACATTTTATTAGTCATGAGATACTGTCAATGTGGTGTTTATTTAGGAACATCTGGAACAATATAATTTAGAACGGTTATCATTTTACCGTGAAAAAATCCACACTGATTAGAGGTTAGTTAGCTCTTACATTTATATTAAGTTCTTACAATTTTATATTACCATCTTCCCTGGAGTACATGATACTGTATTGTCCATCAAGATTAGGGGAAAGGGTCGAAAGTATATAAAAACATCACATTATGCTGAATGTTCTGCTTCACTTATAGTGATTTTTATTTTATTTTTTTATCTGTTTCTTGAAGTTTCCCAGCTGATGGTTGTTGGTTAGCCAATGGGACTGTTTGACAAGTTGATTGGATGGCTGGGGTTAAAGAAGGAGGTGAATGTGCTGTGTCTTGGTCTGGACAACAGTGGAAAAACCACCATCATCAACAAACTGAAGCCTTCTAATGTAAGTTCTCTTGTTAATAGTGCAGTGATATTTATGCACTGTTCTTATTTATTACATATTACAGTACTTTGATGTTTCTATCTGCTATTCTCCCTGCTTTTATTATTCTGTAATTACAGTGTGTCATGTGCAGTATTTGTTCTGTAGTTAACTGCACAAGTCCACAAGTGTTACATAAATATATGCTTCTAACATTGGCTCTTTTTAAACCTACTTAAATCTGCTTTCTTTTTTTCAGGCCCAGGTGCAAGACATCGTTCCAACAATTGGCTTCAGTATAGAGAAGTTCAAGACGTCCAGGTAACTGCTCGTCTAAACACACTTCACTTCAGTCAGAATCTAAACACATGCCACCTTTTTGTACTTTTCTTTTCTATTCAGTATCTTCCACTAAGTAATATGTGGCATATTTAATACATTTCATATTTTCATTGTTATTGAAATTGTACAGGATTAATCTTTTTTTCTTTTTTTTAAAAGTCTTTCCTTCACAGTCTTTGACATGTCTGGTCAAGGCAGATACAGAAACCTTTGGGAACATTACTACAAGTAAGTGTGCATGGATTAAGACAAAATCCTTTTTTAAAGCAATTTTCTTGTGCGGATTTGAACATTAACATCATCGATCTCTTCTTAGGGAAGGTCAGGCTATTATTTTTGTCATAGACAGTGCAGACAAACTCAGAATGGTTGTGGCCAAAGAAGAACTGGACACTTTACTAAATCATCCTGGTAAGCTTGAGTTATGTTTTTTTTTTTTACTATTTATTTGTGGCTGCTTTTGAGCTCATTGATCTGAGATTGACAGAATTAAAGTATTGCGTAAAAATTGAAGTTACAGTAAATTATGATAAGAAGTGCTTTATAAATCTGAGAGGAAAAACAATAAGAAACACAAAGTAAAGTGCTTTAAATTTTGTTTAATCAGTGCTGTAATCAGAAAAAGCGCTCAATACAAAAACAACTGGACTTTATTTGTTGCAGAAATTAAAAATTGCAGAATTGAAAAAGCCCTTCGGATAAAGGGTGAAACGTTTTCTGCAACAAATAAAGTCCAGTTGTTTTTGTATTGAGCGCTTTTTCTGATTTTATCATGTCCTGGACGACTGAGAATCTTCACCAGCAATCAGTGCTGTAGAATTAGTCTTTTATTTTAGTTTCAGAATTATGTTCGTAATTATTTGACATGATAAGCCCTGCTATAATTTACACATTATACGTTCTACGCTCTGTTTTGCTGCAGATGTTATACATCGGAGGATCCCCATCCTGTTCTTTGCTAACAAGATGGACGTCAGAGATGCTCTGTCTTCTGTGAAGGTTTCACAGCTTCTCTGTTTGGAGAACATCAAAGACAAACCTTGGCATATCTGGTACAAACTTGCACAAACCTTTTTTCAGCCTAGTCCACATGTAGGAATATTTATTTGTCTGTTTTTCTAGTGGGTCAGTGTGAGCTTTTGAGGTGTCGAATAAAAGAACGTCTGCTTCAGCCAAGAAAGTTGGGCATAATTATTCTTGGCAATTCTTGTCACAAGGTTAGTGTGTGAAAACAAATAGAAGTATCAGCAAAATACGTAGCAATAATAAAAGTGGAAAGCCAATGGTAAATATATGCAATGTGATTTAGAAATGCTGAAACATGGGGACACACTACACAACTTTCTAAGTCTTAACTGAATTTGAAAAAGACTTGGAGTACACACTAACGGGCTGGTTCAAGAGATGTTTATGTGATGAATGAAAGACTGGGAATCACACACGTAACTTCACCTGATGAGAGATAACAGACTACAGGAGTAACTAAACACTTAAACTCTCATGAGGGAGATCATTTAAAGGGTGGAAAAACATGGACAACAATCAGCTCGCTGCCTGTCACTGCATGATCTGTTCTGGAAGCACAATCCGTACCGTCACATTTGCGCGTGCGCTAAAAGAAATACTTCCAGATTGCCGTTGAATATGCCAGATTAAGATAAATGTACTAGAAATACTTACTTCCAG
>JBBPBX010014758.1:8934-22563 GCA_038048925.1 Garcialebias charrua | reverse complement strand
AATTATACAGTGAGTACTGACAGTTGTATAAGTGTTGTGGACTTTAGACACCTGTTGTCATTGTGACCCCAGTAGATGTAAAGCACAGAGATACAGTAGTCCCTCAGTTATCACGGGGGTTATGTTCCAGACACCCCAACGATAGGTGAAAAACCACAAAGTAGAAACGCTATATTCATTTTAGTATTTATGTATACAGGTGGTCCCCGACTTACGAACGAGTTCCGTTCCTACGTGACGTCGCAAGTCGAATTCCGTCGTAAGTCGGAAAATACGTCCAAACTGGACCGTATACGTACAATACTGTATTTTACCAAGAACTTAGCCTATCCTAACACATACCCTACATAATTATCAAAAAACACATACATTTCAGAGCCATAATGAAGGGAAAAAAAGAGTTACAGTAGTTTCATACTCTGGACTGGTGGTGAAGCCATTTCCTCGTTCCTCCCTCCCTCCCCCGGATTCTCCATTCGTTTCCGTTGTAAAACCGCCGTCCATAAAACAGCTACTTTTCCACAGCTGCTGTGTGTCCAGCTCATGTATCCGAAAGCAGCAACCTCTGATCGGACACGGTCCGTCGAAAGCCGGCTGTCTGTCCAGCTTGCTCTAACAAGTTGTGTAGCATCCGCAGCTAAACGGAAACTGCCGAAAATTGCGTAAATCACGTAAATCGGCTTCAAAATAATAATAAAAATAATTTATTTATAAAGCCATTTAAAACAACCACAGCTGCAACAAAGTGCTGTAAACATGAAATCAAGAACATTTAAACACATGAAATAAGATTTTTTTAAAAATTAATCAGATGCGTGACGTAATCCCGAAACGTCGTAAGTTGAGGACTACCTGTATATTAAGGCTTTATAAACTCTCCCCTCACTTTTGCAATGTTCTGAACTCTTAAGCCTGCGGAATTTTTACAATACAGGAAACCCTCGACCTACGAACGAGTTCCGTACCTAAGGACCGTTCGCAGCTCGATTCTGCCGTAGCTCGGGGGTGAAAATAACGACTTGTTCGTAGGTCCTGGTTTCGTTCGTACGTCGCGGAAATAACGCTAACGGAGCCCCGCACACACATTTATCGGCATGAGACTGAACAAGCGGACATACTGGGCCATAAACATGCACAGAACTTTATTTACAAACACTTATCTAACACATTACACCACACATTCATCCATAAACACACACAGTAACTGTACAGCATGTACAGTAGTGTGCAGTAATGTTAAACATTGCTATTCAGCACAGCACATTCAATACTGTAAAATTATTACAGAATAAAATAATTAATTAATACAGAATAAATAAAAATATAATTTCTTACTTTGAGATGGTCAAAGCCGACATCTTAGGTTGCCATGCGTTGATGTTGTCGGAGCAGCGAACCACGGCAGCTGCTCGAGGCCTGTGTTAGCTTCTGCTAGCTGCGTGTTAGCCAGGCCATGAGCTGGTGTTCGCGCGGCGGTGCGGCGCATGACTGAGCGATCGGCGATCGATCCGCGGCTGCTGCTCCAGGCTGAGACGTCCACAGAGTTCACAGAGCAATTCCAGCCAGTAATTTATCCATATGAGGCAATCCTGGAACAAACACAGTCCTCACAGCCAGCTGCCGGGACAACAGACCTACCTAAAATGGCTGCCGGGGCATTTCCTGGAACGGCCGGAAGTTGCGCATTATGATAAAAACTTATCATTTTTATTAAAAATATTATTTATAAAGCCTTTAAAACAACCACAGCTGCAACAAAGTGCTGTACACATGAAATTAATAACATTTAAACACACACACAAAAAAAACGTATTTTTTATTTTTTTATTTTTTTATTAAATTATTAAATATGATACGTTCGTAGGTCCGGGTTGCCGTAGGTCGCGGTCGCCGTAGGTCGGGGGTTCCCTGTATATGTACATGTACTGCAACATTTTACTCACCAGCTCTGCAGACAGACAGCTCGGTTCTGGTCGGGCTCGGTTCTGGTTCTGCAGACCCACCCTGCAGCGACGAAGTCCACCACCCCATCCAGGTTGATGTGCACGTGGATGATGGAGCGTCAGGATTATTTGTGACTTTCCTGCCAGTGCTGTCAGCTTAATAGATAGATCGTTACTTCTGACTTTCTATTGCAAAACTTTCCCTCCATTTCAGCAGAAAGCAGCCCAGTGTGGCCAGTTGGGCAGTTTTCATTCTGATTTTGCTGGGAACTCTGGGAAGATTTTTATTGGATTGTTGCGTTTTGCCACATATTGTTAAAATACCTTGGTTTGTACTGATGTGTGTTCATGTTCAAACAGTAAATATACTGTAACAATATACTGTAATGACTGGGTGGATTTTTGTCTGATACGGTGGTTTTTAACAGATTTTGGGGCTGGAAAACCTCGACTCTATCTGGCAACACAGTGTTGCCAGATAGATTCCAGGTTTTCCAGCCCAAAAATCTGTAAAACACCGCCCAAAACCCGCCCAATCAGAAAGTGTCACGTGACACTGTGGAGCGCGCCTCGAGCTGCATTCACGGACCGTTCAGAAAGTGTCACGTGACACATCACATACAACATTCTGAGGGGGGGGGTGGGAGGGGAACAGTTAAATTAGGTCCTCTGGATGGGTACATGGGTTTAAAATATTGTAGAAACGTTTCCTCTTTTATCCAACAGACTTTTTCAGTCTGAACTGTACTAAAGCTTATAAGATAGATCTTTTTTTTTTTTTTTTTTTTTTTTTTTTGCTTTGTTTTGTTTTATTTTTTGAATGTCCAGAGGACCAGACTTAGCTTTTTTAGATTTTTCTACCTGGATTATTGAGCATGCATCAGGGTACTTATAAGATAGAATTGTATTGATCCCACAGAAAATTGTTGTGCCATAATTTCAGTATAAGGAACATACACAACAATCACACAAGATATAAAAAACATCAAAGAATATAAAAATACCAACATTTAAGTTCTAAAACAGGTCAGGTTTAGACAGAAACATTAAAGTGTTTATTGTGGTGCAGGATTAATTTTATTGTTCTTTGTGTAGGAAAGAAGAAAGGAGTTGAAAAATTGGAGAGCCACAGGGTGGTTCTGTGGTAAGAGTCCAGTGTGGCATGCAGGGATGGTCTGAAGAACTTTTCATAAAACATTTCGAAATTTATAAAACAAACATTTTGTCAAACATTTAAGGAATAAACATTTTTAATAATCACTTTAAAAGTTATAAATATTGTCTTTGGTGCATGTTTGTTTTCCAAATAGTGTGTGTGAATGACAGGCATTAAACACTTTGTAAAACGGTGCTTTATGAAGTTCAGTCCATTTCCTTTTATCAGTTGACTGGCAGTTCTGCCACATCCAATATGGCGGCCGCTCTGACGTACCTCTGCTACGGACCAGCCCACTCAACGAGGTGTCCACTAAACTGCCTCATCAGTTCTCTGTTGTGATCTATGATAGCCAATCAGTGATGGATAAAGGTCAGAGGAGCTTTGCTATGAAATAATGATGAATGATTGTATGAAATGTGTTTAATAGATTAACTCAAAAACCGCCGATCTGACTCCAAATCACCCCAAATTATCCCCACCCGCCCAGAGCTATTTTTAGCCGCAAAGTAGAGCATGAAAACAGCCCAAATGGCGGTAAACCGCCCAATCTGGCAACACTTGAGGCCACTGTTGGCTTCTGGGTAGTGTAGTTCTTTTGACTTGTGTAAAACTACGAAATGGAGGTGCCTGTCCAAAGTATTTTTTCGTCAACTTTTTATCCCGTACCAGCCCAATCACATGAGTACCGGTAATATTAAAGTTGACAATCGTGTGTCGTGAACAATTTTATGTTGAAAAACCGCAGAAGAGAGAGTCGACAAAATTCGAACTGTGAAGAAGCGAGGGACTACTGTATTCTGATCCAACTGTGCCATTTGTCCAAAACTAGAACTCCTCGTGTGTCAATCATTTCTCAGTAAAATCATGAAGCTTTCAACAAAAGAAAAACTCCCACATGAACAACATGTTTAAATGTCCAAATGCTTTGTACAAACTCTCCTATCTTTATTTTGTTCACACTTACCGCCTGCGTATGTTACATAATGAAGAGTATTTTACTCTTTACTAATTGTTTTTTTTTTCTGACATTTTTACAGATCAAATCAAAACACTGAGAACATGAAAGCCTGAAGTGGACTCTGGAAAGAAGTCATCTTGTTTTTAGAGGCACCGCAGGAGGAAAGCGTACATTAAAGGGTTGAAGAGATTTGGAAGTTCATGACCGAGTCAAAATGTGATCTGCTTCTCTGTCACCACGGAGACAAACACATCCACCAACAGTACGATGAGAAATATACAAAGCTGGCAACTTTAGAGACATTCACTGTCCAACGTTTTAAAATCTGGTACTATATCGTTCATATAGTTTTTACTATATGAAGTAACATAATTTGACAATTTTACTATAATGTCATGTAATGTTTGTACTATAATGTAACAGACTGGCCAAAGCTGTTTTGAATCAGAACTTTGCAGATGTACAGATACTTTTTAATTAACTATTTATTTATTTGAATGACCCAATTAATGATGCAAACCTTGAGTCACTTACATAATTTCCCTTTTTATCATCAATATTTGCTTTATTCTCAAGATTTTGGATATTTTTCAAAGCAGCCGAGTCATTTGAATGATTTACAGGAGCAGTCTTTCCTACGTGTCTCAGAATTTCTGTAGATGTTTAACTACCGGTAGTTTTATTTGAATCGTAGTCAACTTTTACATGCAGAGGAAAAGAAAAGGCGTTTATTTCAAAATACAAAAATATCTATTTATAAATGTATTTAATTAATTTCCTTTTTCAGTTTTGTGTTGAGAGCAGTCTCATAGTTGTTGTGATTCCGACAGATGTTTTTTTTTTTTCCCCACTGCAGCTTCACTCATGTTTGAAGAGCTTTGAGTCGCAGAATCAAGACTGAAAGCAACAAAAGCTTTTAGAGCTGAATGAACGATTCTGTGTATATTCTTTATGTAACTAAGAGCATAAAACAATAGCAGCTAGCTTAGCTGTGGTCAGAACTGAGCGTTAAGTTAGTGTAAAATATGTTAATAAAAGGGAAAAAAAACATTTTTTTGTCTTATTTCATCAATAAACTGCAGGTTGTAATGGAACAAATACTTAATTCAGTTTTCTCTCAGTCGTCAGTGAATGAAAGGCAGACCTGCATCCATTTAGTCTGCATGAAGTTTATTATACAGCCTTTGATGTTTTCATGGAGCATTGCTGATCTAAAGCCTGAAACACATTTGTCTGTCGGTGCTCGTCTCTTTACGTCATTTCACTTTACATTTATAAAACAAGATGTTTGTACGATGGCGCAGCTAGTAGAGCTGCCGCCTCTCAGCAAGAATGTCACCAGTTCAAATCACGGCCGGGAGCCTTTCTGGGTGGAGTTTGCACATTCTCTGTGCATGTGTGGGTTTTCTCTGGGTACTCCAGTTTCCTCCCACAGACCAAAAACATGCATGTTAGACTGACTGGTAACTCTGAATTGTCTATAGGTGAGAGTGAATGGTTGTTTGTCTCGAGACCTGTCCAGGGTGTCCCCTGCCTCTTGCACAGTGACTGCTGGATATGGACACCAGTGACCCCCACGACCCAACAAGGTTGAAGCAGGTAAAGATGATGGATGGATAGAAGATGTTTGTACCATTCTGCCACTAAAAATAAATATACTAACAAATGTTCACAGCTGTGCAGCAAAACACTGAAAAGTCAGGTTTTCTATCATTTTTATGCAGCTTTAACTTCAATTTGATACATTTCTTCAACAAGTTGAGTCATTTCAAGCTTCTTGTTTGACAATTTTGTAAATCGACAATCAGCGTAAAATCAAGGACAACTTCAGAAATATATATTTAACACTGGCATAATTGTTAAATTGTAATGCAACTGCTGTCAAAAACACAAATGTAAAGAAATTAGTATGATTTCCTTTCCATTGAAAAGCAGGTATTTGTAGCCTATATGAATTTATATAAATATATACCTACAGTTATATATAAAAATATTTACTGTATATATCAAATTAAATGTACTAATGTCACTTGAAAAGACAAATAGAAGATCATCTGAAACTATTGCCTTTAGAAAATATACGTATTAGTTGTGTAAAATGTTCAGTTTGACAACATAATCAGTTATTGTTTTAAACACGTTTTGGTTCATAGTTTAATACATCCTCTTAAACATTTGGGAAAATGTGTCCATGAGTTATAGAATAAAAAGAAAATGTGATTTTCAGGCAAAAGATCCAAGTTAAATAAATTAGACTGTTTAAAATATACCACCTTTAATTGTTGTAATAGGCTGTTTATTTTAAAGAGAACTGTATCAAAGCCTCAGTGGACCAGAACACAACTGAGTCCAGCACATCCAGATGTTTTAAAAGCAGCTGCTTCAGATGTGCCTGACTCTTGGTGCCTGCTTCTCTCCTTCACTCCCTCGTTCTCTGACATGCTCGCTGCCAGCAACAGCTGCAGGCCTTGGGCTTTGAACAACTTCCTTCAGTCTGAACATTCACATCATGGCACAAATAATGTGACGAATAAAGATATTTATCCAGGGAGTGTTTCACTCAGCACATAGCGTTTAGAGGAAACGTGTGTCCAGGTCGTGCTCCAGCATCTGTCTGGCTGTCTGCTGCTTGTTTTGTGTTTTTTGGCATCTTTCGTTAAATTAAGAAAAAACAATGTGTTCAGTTTGAATCCAGTTACTGTACTATGCTTTGCTGACTGTGCTGTAAGATTTTCTATATGCATTTGATTTTTAAATATGAATCAATAAAATAAAACACAGCGGGCCTCTTAAAGCTAGTTTTTCACAGAAGACATCTTGTACTGCCCTGGAACAATGTAAGATTTTCTATATGCATTTGATTTTTAAATATGAATCAATAAAATAAAACACAGCGGGCCTCTTAAAGCTTGACTAGTTTTTCACAGAAGACATCTTGTACTGCCCTGGAACAAAGGAGTAAAAGTTGTGAGGACAAAACGTGCTTGTGAACGCAATGCTCATATTTGTGCTACATCATGAAATACAAGATTTACTGAAACACCCGCAGCATTCCTTAAAGGAATGCATATCGCCCGCTAGTGTCAGAGTTTTAAACTAAAATAAAAGAAGGGGCAAACCTCATGCACAGTCTCATCTTGCAAACCCTGTCCAAGCTCAGAATATGTGTTGAGGGTGACTCTCAGCTACTACCACTTCAAATTTTAGCTCTGTCTGTAAACCGGAGTGATTTATTTAATTAATTTATTTTATTTTATTTGTTCATTTCAAATTTAAAACACAAAGAATATTTACAAAACCATATGGAGAAAGAAAAAAAAACATTTAAAATGAAAGGAAGCAGAAGAAGAAAAAAATCGTATAATATCTGCCCCTTCTTTTCTTTTATTTTCATTGCCTTCTTTTATTACTGTTGTTTTTTATTCTATTTTCACTGATTTATTGTTCCAGTTTATTCATCTTTTTATCCTGTTAAGCACCTTGGTCAATGCAAGGCATTGTAGGAAGGTGCTATACAAATAAAGTTTATTATTTATTATTATTATTCTTAAAACAAAATCAATTCAAACAATCAATTTTAAACAATACTTATCCATGAACCAAATGTATAACTCATAACAATTTACAGATTTATAGTACTTATAGTATTCACCATATATATATTTTTTTCTAAAGTTTACTCTTAATCATTTTCTTAAATATAAACATAGACTTAGCTTTTTTAACATAATTATCCAAACCATTCCATAGACATATGCCTTGTATTAAAGTAGACCGACCCTTTAAACTAGTTCTATAATGTGGTTTAACAAAAATGTCTGTTCCCTTAACAACTTTTCCTCTTTACAAAATGCTTTTGAATATTTGGAGGTAGTGTTTGATTATGTGCTTTATACATTAATAAAAAATATTATATTCTACCAGATCATAAAACTTCAGTAGTTTCAATTTACAAAATAATATAATAAATGGATGACAGTAATGCACTCTTGTTATAATTCTTATAGCTCTTTTTTTGTAAGATAAAAATAGGCTTTGTTATAGTTCTGCACGCTGTTCCCCAAACATCAACACAATAAAATTAAATGTGGTACTATAATCGTATTATACAGCAAATACAAGGCTTTGTCATTCAATAAGTCCTTCACTTTGTATAGTACAGCTGTGGATTTATGGTTATTTTTGTTTGTTGAAATCATTTTGCTGTGGTCGCCATCTTGAAATGGCCAGTCGGCTGAAGATGTGGTTGTTTTCTAAGAATTTCATTAAAACCTGACCTGTGTTTTGTGAGATACCAACGTGATCGAGAAAAACAGTAACTGGTAAACGGACTGGACATACAGTATACAATAATAATAATAATGTCACATTTTTGTCATCTGTGTATGTTTCCATGCAAGACGAAATTTGACTCTGCATTTAACCCAATCACCACCAGGTGGGGCAGTGGGCAGCTATAGAAAGCGCGCCAGGGAGCAATTGGGATGAGTTGTGCTGCTCAAACACACCACAAGTTATGCCGTGACTGGGGTTCGAACCTGGGTCCTCCTTCGGGTCCCAAGTCGGTTCCCCTGCCACTACACCAAGTACCTGTATATCACTTTTCTATCTTATCACGATACTCAACGCTCTTTATAACACAATCTGTGTCCTCGTTTACACATCCATACAGCACTCTATAAGATAATCAGAATCTGTAGAGACTAATCAGACCTTTGCCACATTCATACACCGATGAGTCACACATCGGAGGCAATGAGGGGTTCCGCGTCTTGAGACACTTCATGTGACTGCTGGAGGAATCGAACCCCCAACTCTTGCATTAGAGGACGGTTGCTCTAACCACTCAGCCACAGCCGCCCTCAGCACTGCCCATTTGTTTCAGCGGGGGGCAATAACTATTTTCACTCGTATAGAAAAAGTTATTAACATGGAAAAAGTCCTGGATCAAATAAAAAAAATGTCCCAGTAGTTCATATTTATCTGGGTATCCTGGTTGATTCTCATCTCTCTTTTAAACTCCACGTGGAAAACCTAGTAAATAAACTGAAAGTTAAACCGGGTTTCTTTTTCAGAAACAGATCATGTCTAATGCCGGGTACCCACCTAAATTGTCAGAACGCTCTTGCCGCCGCCTTTTGGCCGCTTGTCACGGTCACACTGGTGCCGGTTACCCACTGGACCCGTGTCGGGCGGCGGAAGCGGCCGGTTTACATGCAAAGTCTATGTGGAGACGCGTCGAGGCGCGGCGTATTGTGAAGCGGCGCGTTTTGAGTGTTTGAAGCGGCGCGGCGGCACGCGGCAGTTCCTTTCCGCGCACGCGCGTCCGAAGCAACCTACGCGTTGAGCAGCGTCGGATCGAAAAGTTGATATTTTGCGGCTCGACGTTGCTCGACGCATCGCAACAACCAATCGGGAGAGCCTCTGCTATGTGATTACACAACGACAACGGGACTTTTTTTGGACTTTTTAAACTTACCCCATCGAGCCTCCATGAATTGGAACCAGACTCCGGTAAGAAACTTGGCATTTTAAACAGTTGCTGCTGTCCGCTCCAGCGTACGATCACCCCAAACATAAAAAAACGTTTTAATCTCAACAAAGACTGTCGGAGCTGCAGTTCGGCTCGTAGAAAACCCACTCCAAGGCTCACGTGCTGCTGATTTTATCTGCCAGCAGAATGAAAACACAACAACTGACCCGGAAAACGAGCTAAACTCCCTCCTCTGCCTCCCCCCAGTGCGCGTCATCAGACATGACCCAGTGTGACCGTGACAAGCGGCCAAAAGGGGGCGGCAGGAGCGTTCTGACAATTTAGGTGGGTACCCGGCATGGGTCATGTCTGATAACGCGCACTGGGGGGAGGCAGAGGAGGGAGTCTAGCTCGTTTTCCGGGTCAGTTGTTGTGTTTTTCATTCATTCAACCTTTATTTAGTCAGGTAAATCTCATTGAGCCTCGAGGGCTCATTTACAAAAGCGACCTGCTACAAACTAAAGAATGATGAACAGCAATGGTAGAATTTCCTTAAACAACAAACAACAGAAAAAAAAAAAACGTAGGAGAGAAATAGAAAGTGAAATGCAAAGTATCAAAACTAGCAAAACACCACAAGGTAGATGTACAAAATCAAAAACAGGAACATATCTGCAATGGTTTTTGCCAGGTTTCCAAAAGATTTTTAAAACCATTTAGGGAGGTCAGGGCCGAGAGCTTCAAATCTTTTTGTAAGATATTCCAGGAAGCAGGAGCAGAGTAGGAGAAGGCCCTTTTTCCAAGTTCAGTCCTCACTGACGGAACACTGCAGGTGATGATGTCCTGAGAGCGCACACTGTAGCTGCACTCACGTAAAGACATGTAGGAGGAGATGTATGAGGGCAGCAGACCGAGAAGTGATTTAAAGATGAAAATGTACCAGTGGAAGAGTCTGCGTGAGGTTAATGATGTCCAGTTAACCAGTGAATACAGGGTGCAGTGGTGGGTACGATAATCACAGCCAGTTATGAATCTTAGAGCACCATGGTAGACAACATCCAACATCCGCAGGGTGCTTGTAGGAGCATTCATGTAGAGAATGTCACCGTAATCAATGGAGGGGAGGAAAGTCACAGATACAAGGCGTTTCCTAACATTCAGTGTTAGACATGATCTGTTTCTGAAAAAGAAACCCAGTTTAACTTTCAGTTTCTTTACTAGGTTTTCCACATGGAGTTTAAAAGAGAGCTGTGAATCAACCAGTATACCCAAATATTTATAGGAATCAACAAACTCAATTGGGACACCATTTGAGGATAAAATCAGAGGAAGATCTGCTGGGACCGACTTCCTACTTGAAAAAAACATCCCTTTTGTTTTTTCAGCATTTAGTACAAGTTTGAGACGGAACAAATCAGACTGGATGATGTCAAAAGCGGATTGCAAAAACTGGAAAGCCTTAGCAACTGTTTTAGCTTGACAGTAAACAACTGTGTCATCAGCATAGAAATGTAAGGATGCATCAGGGATGCTCTGACCTACATGAGCTATGTAAATTGTAAAGAGGGTTGGTCCTAAGACTGAGCCTTGTGGTACACCATTTTTAACCGTTAAATAACTGGAAGAAGTACCATTGTGCTGAACACATTGCTTCCGATTGGACAGATAATTAGAAAACCAACCAATGGTGTGATCAGAGAACCCAATTTCTGAGAGCTTATGACACAAGATGTTATGATCCACTGTGTCAAAAGCTTTAGACAGATCTAAGAAAAGTGCAGCACAATAATTCTTAGCATCCAATGCTTCAACAACGTCATTAAGAACCTTCAAAGAAGCAGTCGTTGTGCTGTGTTTTTTCCTGAAACCAGATTGATGGAGAGGTAAGATGTTAAATGAGTCCAGATAATTTTTGATCTGAGAGTTTATCAGTTTTTCTAGAACCTTGGCTAAGATGCAGAGTTTAGAGATTGGTCGATAGTTGTTCAGTGAGGTGGGGTCACCTCCCTTCAGCAAAGGAAGAACAAAGGCTGTTTTCCAAGCATCCGGAATGGTGTTTTGGCTTATGGACAGATTAAAGATGTGGGTCACAGGGACTGTGATGATATGAGCAGCCAGCCTTAAGAAATAAGGTGGAAGTTCATCTGGACCAGCAGATTTTTTAGGATCAAGATCATTTAACAATTTATTTACCTCACTGACTGAGAACGGAGAAAATGAGAAGGTGTGATTAACTGAGGATTGGCTTGTAGGAGGGATTTGATTTGTAGAAGTTTGGTTATTAGATGGAGTGGATGATTTTCCATTTGTAACTGTGTCAAATAATGAACTAGAAGCAACAAAATGTTTGTTGAAACAGTTCAGGATCTCGTGCTTATTTGACACAGGAACAGAGTCAACAAGAAGTTGTGATGGAAGGTCAGATGATTGGGGGATGCCTGAGAGAGATTTGATGGTTTTCCAGAATTTTTTAGGATCGTTTAGATTTTTGGAGGTCTGAGATAAGAAGTAATTACGCTTTGCGGCTTTGATGGCAGTTGTGCATTTATTCCTCAGCTGCCGAAAATTCATCCAATCAGTGTCTGAGTGTGATTTTCTTGCTGCGGCCCAGAGATGATCTCTCCTATGCAGAAGGTCAGCTAGTTCAGGAGTAAACCAGGGGCTGTCACGGCCCTTTATCCTGAACTTCCGGAAAGGGGCGTGTTTATTTACAAAGTAAATGAAACTGTCATGAAAATAATTCCATGCGGTGTTCACATCGTTGATTAATAGAATACGTTGAATAATAATTCAATAATAATAATAATAATAATAATTAATAATAATAATAATAATTAATAGAAAACGTGTTTTCATGATGCTGGCAGATAAAATCAGCAGCACGTGAGCCGAGTGGGTTTTCTACGAGCCGAACTGCAGCTCCGACAGTCTTTGTTGAGATTAAAACGTTTTATTATGTTTGGGGTGATCGTACGCTGGAGCGGACAGCAGCAACTGTAAAAATGCCAAGTTTCTTACCGGAGTCTGGTTCCAATTCATGGAGGCTCGATGGGGTACGTTTAAAAAGTCCAAAAAAAGTCCCGTTGTCGTTGTGTAATCACATAGCAGAGGCTCTCCCGATTGGTTGTTGCGATGCGTCGAGCAACGTCGAGACGCAAAATATCAACTTTTCAATCCGACGCTGCTCAACGCGTAGGTTGCTTCGGATGCGCGCGTGCGCGGAAAGGAACTGCCGCGTGCCGCTTCAAACACTCAAAACGCGCCGCTTCACGATACACCGCGCCTCGACGCGTCTCCACATAGACTTTGCATGTAAACCGGCCGCTTCCGCCGCCCGACACGGGTCCAGTGGGTAGCCGGCATAACACTGAATGTTAGGAAACGCCTTGTATCTGTGACTTTCCTTCCCTCCATCGATTACGATGAAATTATCTACATGAACGCTCCTACAAGCACCTGCAGATGTTGGATGTTGTCTATCATGGTGCACTAAGATTCATAACTGGTTGTGATTATCGTACCCACCACTGCACCCTTAACTGGACATCATTAACCTCACGCAGACACTTCCACTGGTACATTTTCATCTTCAAATCACTTCTTGGTCTGCTGCCATTATACATCTCCTCCTACATGTCTCTAGGTGAGTGCAGCTACAGCGTGTGCCGTGTGCTCTCAGGACATGATTACCTGCAGTGTTCCGTCAGTGAGGACTGAACTTGGCAAAAGGGCCTTCTCCTACTCTGCTCCTGCTTCCTGGAATATCTTACAAAAAGATCTGAAGCTCTCAGCCTTGATTTCTCTAAATGGTTTTAAGAATCTGTTGGAATCCTGGCAAAAACCAATGCAGACATGTTCCTGTTTTTGATTTTCTACATCTTCTTTATAATCTGTCTGTTTGGCTACTTTGATACTGTACTTTGTTTTAATTTGTAAAAAAATAAAAATCTGTATTTCTCTCTTGTTTGTCTATTGTTGATTGTTTATTAAGGAAATTCTACTGTTATTGTTGTCATCATTCTTTAGTTTGTAGACAGGTCCCTCTTGTAAATGAGTCGAGGCTCAATGAGATTAACCTGACTAAATAAAGGTTGAA
>JBBPBX010014757.1:28142-39451 GCA_038048925.1 Garcialebias charrua | reverse complement strand
TATATATACTACTACTTACTACTTGTACTACTATTCCTACTTCGCGGTTTATGACTTATCGTAGGGCTTCAGGGTACGGATCCACCGCAATAAACGAGGAACTACTGTAATTAGAAAATGCTACTAAATGCATCAAATTTCTCCCCTGGGACTGACTGACTAACTATCCATCTGTCTATCATCCATCCATCCATCTATCCATCAATCATCCATCTATCTATCAATCTGCCATCCATCTATATATCATTCATCCATCCATCTATCTGTGATTTTGATCACATCTGGAAAAAGACATTGGACTTCCTCCATCCTTTAGGTCAGGGGTGCCCAGACTTTTTCATCGTGCAAGCTACTTTTAAAATAAGTCAAAGTGATCTAATAATAATAATAATGAATTCAATTTATAACGCACTTTTCATTAGTGAAAATCTCAAAGTGCTACACACATTCATACACCGGTCTACCTACTATAAGGCCCCGTTTACACGAGAACAACCTCTGGAAATGTTATTCTTTTTTCCAATGAGTATTGAGGGTAATAAAAAAATTTGAGCAGGTTTACACTAAAACATTGTAGTTTCCTTGTCAGTCGGGTTGCCAGATAAGAAATTATGAACTATAGTACTGTGGCTTTAAAATGATATTTTGATCTAAACTGTCGATATTCTAAGATGAGGTGTGTGTTGTGTTTGTTGAACATGTACACAGAAAAGGAGGGGGTAAATAAAACATTTTAAATTCATCTGGCAACCCTGATGCATACATCCATCCATCTGTCCATCGGTCCGTCTGTCCAGGTAAAGGACCTCTTTCCCTAAACCTAACCCTCAATAACTGCTAATGTAGCATTTACATGACAGCTACGTCCAAACTGGTGAAGACACTATCGTCTCTTTGGACCCTGGATTTTATGTTTTGTTGAAAAAGGGTGAGCAGTACAAAATCACTCTGCTCTCTGCCATTTATTATAACTGTTGTTAGTGCAGGAAAACTGTGGACTGCAGCTGCCTCCATGGGGGGGTAGTTTCCCTGTAAGTCTCCAGTCTGAGACCTGGATTCAGAAACCTTCAGTTTCAGAGAGAACGAGGCTGTTGTCTGTAAATGAACGTCCGAACGTTTCACGTCGTGTAAACGGGGCGTCAGACTGGCTGCCCCGTCTGTCAGACACATTTCATAGATGGATGATGGGCTGATGTCTATTTTTTAATGCCATGCCATCTTTGCGATTGACTGGCAGATTGCGATCAACGTATTGGGCACCACTGTCCTTTGATGAGGTGAAGGAACACCAACCTGCACCATGCTGCTGATGACCATTGGCAGCATGTTCAAAGGGAAACGCAGAATGTTGAAGAGTGCCAGTGACACAAAGGCCTTCTGGGCATCCAGCACATTCCGCTCGTCAATCAGCACGTACACGGAGAAAGTGGACAGGGCAACCTGTAGAAGGAGAGAGGAAGCACTTTTCAATCATTTGAACGATATTTTCAAATTTTAGAAACATGAACTGCATTTGACTCCTGTGCTGCAGAACTATCCCTCTGTGTTTTGACTCACCAGGAAGGGTGCACAGATCCAGGTGAAGGTGGACATTGCACCCAGATAAGCAGCTTTCTTTAGGACTCGCAGCTCACCCTCGCGGATTTCTGACACCTTGCCTTGGAAGGCCAGCTCCCAGGCATAGAGCTTCAAAACTTTGATGCCGTTCAGCATCTCATTCATCAGTTTTATGCGATTGTCTTTGCTCTTCATCTGAGCCACCTGCTCGACATGCGTACAAAAGGTCAAACAGGGTTAACAGAGTATCCTCAGTGACACAACGTAAAAAACTGCACCTGGTATGTTTTGGTTTTCATGGCAATCACAGCATTAACAGGAACCATCAGAACCATCACAGCCACTCCAGCCAGGACGGACGGACCCAGGTTCTGCTCAGCAGCACAAAAACAACACAAAGCAGACATCACTACAAATATTGATCTTTTGATTTCAGCTTTCAAATTAAAATATCAAATGAAATATCAAATTTTACGTTAACTATCAATGTTATTGCATGAATACATAGTTCCCATGTGACGTCACATCTGTGGAATTTCCGGGTTTACCCTCATGCGTAGAGGCGGCACAGCAGTGACAGCGCAGTCTACTGGATGTGCATTTTTCACGTTGTTTTTTTTGTTAATTTCTAATTAATTGCAATGGTTACTTTGTGTTGGGTCAGTGGGTGTTCCAGTCGGGTAGACGTTTGGGCAACGCGCAGGTTTCACTTAATCAAAAAAAAAGTAAACGTGAAGGATTTATCTCATCGGAGAAGCTCACAGCAGCCCCATCGCTCTCTGACTGCTCGGATCTGCTCAGAAGACGTCGTGCTTTTGGCCGGTAAACAAAATATTCTACATAAATCATTTTGTGAAACAATGTCAGAACAATGTTAGAGTACAACTGTCTGTGTGTTAGAGCTGTTTTTTTTTTCATTATTTAGCAGCACCGTCTTGCTGTGGTTAGCTTAGCATCTCGCTAACGCGACAACGGCCTCCTCATGCCTGGACAACGGTCTCCCCGCCGGTCCCCAGTGGGGGAAGGAGGACGGGAGCCAAGTCGTGCGGGCGACGCGTCGGTCCCATGGGACGTGCCCCCGCGGCCGCGACGGATCCACGCCGTCTGACCTACCTGAGCTCGCCGCGAGCCTCTGTGCGACGGACCCTCCGCTCCGGATGCTAACGCAACATGCTAACTTCCAACACAGTAACACTCAAAGTGCTGGTCCTGGTCCGTGTTGAGCCTGGACTGTTTGTTGGCTGTGTGTTATTTTAGTTAAACCTTTATTTAGCTGGTTAGATATGATTGAGACAGTTTACACATCTTTTTTGGATTTAAAGCTGTGAAGCTCCTCGGTGTGCGCTCCTCGTAGTAATTAAATAATTAATGATATCAGAGTAACTACTTGGTGACAAGTTGTCCGCTTTGTCTGCCATGATTTCTTTCTCCAACTCATTCAACTCCGATCACTGCCATTTTGCTCTTGTGCCTTGGTGAAGCTAGTAATGTATTTAGCTGTGGTAGCTCGTTTGTCCGCCATTTCTGCCTTTACGGGTGGCGAAAAACCCGGTATTGCGCAATACTCACCACGTGTGTGGGAACTATGTATTCTGAGTCAGCATTTCCACTAGGTGTCAAAGTTCATGCTCAGTAATCCAAGTAGATAGATCCATCAAAGTTCAGTCAGGTCCTCTGGACAGTTTCTTCTTGTTGAAATGTTTCATCTTTCATCCAAAAGACTTCATCAGTCTGAGGAGCCCCAACTAACTCAGTCTTATATATAACACCTTCACATAGTGGGTCAACCAGTTTGATGGTGCTCAGATGGTTTCTGGAGTCCACCCTCTCCTTCACCAACTCGTTTGAGGCAGTCATGGCCAAAGTCAGAAACCATCTGAGCACCATCAAACTGGTTGATCCACTATGTGAAGGTGTTATATATAAGACTGAGTTAGTTGTAACTCCTTGGACTGATGAAGTCTTTTGGATGAAAGACGAAACGTTTCAACAACAAGAAACTGTCCTGAGGGCCTGACCTAACCTTGTTGGATTTTCACTTGGACTTTCCTGTTTTTGAGGCAAACAACTTTTGCGTAGTTGATGCTATTTTCCATTTATATATCAAAACGTTCAGTTCATTCAGGAAATGGGTGCTACAACTTTTCTTTATATTTCTAACTTTGTTTGGAGTTTCAATTTGGGGAAGGCCTTGGCATAACCAACTATGGAAGCTCCAATGACACATCTGTTTGAGACACATCAGTTGAACCGTGCTCAGGGTTACACCTCATGTAGTCATGATTAATCCATCACCACCTACTTATTGGCTCTCTCTTCCTGTGATCTGCTACAATAAGCTCCC
This sequence comes from Garcialebias charrua, assembly GCA_038048925.1. Classification (NCBI taxonomy): domain Eukaryota; kingdom Metazoa; phylum Chordata; class Actinopteri; order Cyprinodontiformes; family Rivulidae; genus Garcialebias; species Garcialebias charrua. The sequence goes on along the minus strand of JBBPBX010014757.1, from coordinate 35,550 downwards.
TCAGCACATTCAGGCCAGCTTGGTTAGCTGCCAACAGTTCACAGGTGCTTCATAAAGGAGTTCATCGCTGGAAGCAGTTGCTGGCTTGAGTCTGGATCTTGCTGAGTAAGTTGATGCTTTGTGTGCATCCTCATTACACGGTCATTAGTAGCAGTGACTGGGTGAAGGTGAGCTGTTCCCGCTGCTGCTCGGTTTTGGTGAAACATGCTAAAATGTCATGGTGAGCTTGGCTTCTTTTCAGCAAAGCATCAGCATGGTAGTCAGATGGTTTGAACTCCAACAAACGTGTTACAGCTAACTGATATAGATCACGTGGTTAGCTAGAATTTGAGCCCACTGCTAGTGCTAGCGAGGACAAAAGCTAATATGGTTTCACAAGTTACACCTCCCATCTTTTGACATGGCTACAGCTGTAACGTCCACCTTCGTAACTGAAAGTCAAGAAGGCTGTATTCCATCTGTGCCCAGCGTAATGCAAGGCCTTCATCCTGGGTAAGAACCCTCGCCCAATGTGCAATGCATGCATGGGTGCCAAACATGCATAAGCATCTCTGACACCCCACAGGTGTCCACACTGCTCCTTCATGAAGTAAACAATCATATCTAGGAGTTTAAGGGCATTTACGAACAGCCAGGGCTTGTGTCTGTCTGCAGCTGTGATTGCAGGTGATCAGCCACGAGCCACCACAAGCAAACCTGATGGAAGACTCTCAATCATGGCACTACTGTCTGAATGGCTGGTCGATGGAGGGGAAGACAAGACGGGTCATGAGGCAGAGAGTGATGCCCACTCCAACCTCCTCAATATGGACAGCTTGGAGGAAAAGGAGGAGGATGACTCAACTTCCTGACCCCACACTCAAGGCCACCCAGCTGAGCTGGTATGGCATCTCCTGTGGACACTGACATGTATAATGTTGATTCAAAACAGAGTATCCAGTAGCTTGCAGCTCAGGATGGAAAAGGGGATCAAATAGGACCTGTATGATGGCAAGAAGATCCCACCAGCCTTGACACAAGCATCTACTAGCTGCATGAGGGAAATGAGCGGTGATTGGCTGCTCCTAGCTGGAGTTAGAGGGGTGGGTAAGCTGGGCCTGACCAAACCTCAAGCTCCTTCAGTGGCATACCACCTCCACCCAAATTCAGATGCTTCAATCTTTAACATACACTTTTTATGCACTACTCTTGTTCTGCTTTTAGCGTGTGTTCTGCTCATTTCAGCACATGTTCTGCACTTCTTTACAATAAATTTTCAGTTATAGCTTCTTCAGGAAAATTCAGGAAAATCCTAATTTAAACGTCATTTTCACACAAAATGCACTTTGTTCTAGTTATTTCTAAGCCCAGTTAAAGGACAGCTGTGTGCAGCTGTCAGTTTCTGTGCAGGACTACCTGCCAGAGGAAGTAGAGGGCCAGCACCACCTGCAGAGGAGCAGACCAAATCATGTTGATGTAAGTAATGAGGTCCATGAAGCGCTGAGCATCCACGGACATCAGGTTGACGATCTCTCCCACTGTTGATGTGCGGCGGGCTTTGTTGCTGATGACCAAGGCCTGAAAGAGCAAAGTCCCTTCAAAGGTTAAAGTCCAACTACAGTATAGTCACAAAGACCAAAACAATTGTCAATTTCAAATGTTTACTTTGTTCTTTTAGGATGTACTTTATTTCTATATGTTCATCAGATTCTAACCTTCCTGTAGACGGCACCAATGATGGCGGTGCGCAGACGCATGCCTGAAACAAAGCAGACATGGAAGTACTTCTGGAGAATCAGTGACTGCACACATGTACAGATGAAGAGTAGAGCTGTGTAGAAGAAGCCCTGCCAGGAGGGGGCGCTGGAGTCATTCACAAATTGGATAAGCAGTCTGTAAATACAAGGGAGCAGAGGAAACATTATGGAGGTAGATCGATGTCCCTGTTGCTGTGGGATTTGAACAGTAAATGTTTGTGGTTTTCCTGGACTGGAACTGGACAGGGAATGCAAGTAAACCTTCATGTTTTAGGTGAAAGCTATTAAAGTGGGTAGGAAGAAAAACTGCATTTTTCCTTTGTCCGAGATGGTGCAGAGTGATGGATCCTGGCAAGTGGAGGCATCCATTTTATCCACCAAGCTATGGCGGCACAGGAGCAACTTATAGACAGGCTTGCTTAAGAGACAAGAAAAATGAAATTACTATAATTTAATGCTTTCTTATGTACTTAGTAAAAAAATGAATAAATGATTTGCATTCTTTCAACTCTTGTTTAGTGTTGTAGCAAAGCTCTCATTCACAAAATGAGAACAGAATAATGAAAAGCACTTTAAAACACATCTTTCATCAACTTAACGACGCACAGCCCATCGTAGGAAAATGTCAAACACAAACAAGTTGTACAGCACTTTCTTAGACACATATCAGTAAGTTGGTTTTTTTTTCTCTTTTGGCTGCTCCCTTCTTCAGGGGTCGCCACAGCGAACTATAGCCGTTTTCGCATTGACCGGCCCTCCCCAGTCCGGCTCGTCTCTGGTTGGCCCAGAGCCAGCCCTGGCCCGCCCTCGTTCATTACGCACTGTCCGGAGAGCAAGCCTTGAAGTGGGTGGGGTGTTCTCTTGAAGTGGGTGGGGTGTTCACTTGAAGTGGGTGGAGTGTTCTTGTGTGCACGCTCTACAGTGTTTTAAGAGAGGACACGCCGCTAACAAATATTTGTTAGCTGAATATATATATTAGTGTTTCTGAGTTAAATTTTTGTTAATAACTGATTACAAATCAGCTTATGTATCAGCTTATGTTAGAACGTAAATAACACGAAGCGCGCACCCATTTCCGCCTTTCCGCGCGACCTGAATGTCATTAAAATATAACTAATATTGTCTAACTCTTGCGCGCAGCCAGGGTTTTAAAATATAACTAATAATCTCTAACTTCTACGTACAGCTAGAATGTTAAGAGCGGTGATTCCTACCGGTATATAGGTAAAGTGGACACCTAAAAATCCAGTCCGCCGCTGTAGCTCAGAGCGATCGTCACTGCTCTTATACTCTTTTATCTTGACCCGGTGAAGCGGGTTTGCTTCCCACCTGGTACGAAGTACAGTATTTTAACTTTTTTTTAATTGGAGTAAATAAAAAGGAGTTGTGTTAACCAAACAAACTCCTTTTTATTTACTCCAATAAAAAAAAAAAGTTGAATTACTTCGTGGCACAAGAGAACGTTTAGAAAGACTACCGGTATACCATAATACGCCAGACTTGGTCGGGTGTAAGAAAAAAAGGACAAAGTTAGAGTTGTTACGATTGACTTTTGAAAACAATGTTAAGCAAGATCTTATGTCAACTAGTATTGCTCTTTGTACAGGTGCTGGTCATAAAATTAGAATATCACGATTTTTTTTTTTTTTTCCCCAGTAATTCCATTCAAAAAGTTAAACTTGTACATTATATTTATTCATTTCACGCAGACTGATATATTTCAAATGTTTGTTTCTTTTAATGTTGATTATTATAACTGACAGCTAATGAAAACAACTAATTTAGTATCTCAGATAATTAGAATATTTTGAAAAGGTTCAATATTGAAGAGACCTGGTGCCACACTCTAATCAGCTGATTAACTCAAAACACTTGCAAAGGACTTTAAATGGTCTCTCAGTCCAGTTCTGTAGCCAGTGGTCCCCAACCTTTTTTGCACCACGGGGGTGGTGAAGGTCCTACCCCAGAAAATTTAGAACAAAGTAGATGCCATGTAAACTCATTATTGAAACAAATATACAAGTTTCACTTTTTGAATGGAATTACTGAAATAAATTAACTTCTTCACAATATTCTAATTTTATGACTAGCACCTATATTTCAAATGTACTTTTAATCACTTTGTGTGTGATTTATAAGTGTGTTAAGTGCAGGATCATTTCTCATTTAATGAGTATTTCCCACAGCGGGGTCAGCTGTGCCTCGTCCTCCTCCTCCGTGCTGCAGTGATTCACACAGACTGGTCACAAACGCGTAGGAACTTATGCATAGTGCAAAACTTTAATTATATTTGTGTTTTTAATAAAATTGCCCATGACTGAACTTTTAGGGGCAGAGATTTTTTTAAGAGAAAAACTATGAACTAATTAAAACTATAATTTTAAACAAAGCTTCCTAATATCACATCAGAGCTGGTTTTGTCTCAAACGTTTTTGAATTCACATCTGAGCTGTTCCTTCTCATTTCTGCTTCTGCAACTTCTCCATAAAGTTGGTCAGCAGCAGGAAGCATGACGTGCTCTGAAACTTCCTGGTAGATGCTGTGTTGACCTGGGACTGTTGCTGAGTGGTCCAAAGTGATGTTCTCTGATGAAAGTACATTTTGCATTTCCTTTGGAAATCCAGGTCCCAGAGTCTGGAGGAAGAGAGGAGAGAAACAGAATCCACGTTGCTTGAAGTCCAGTGTCAAGTTTCTTCAGTCAGTGATGGTTTGGGGGGTCATGTCATCTGCTGGTGTTGGTCCACGTCTTTTCTGAGGTTCAAGGTCAACACAGCATCTACCAGGAAGTTTCAGAGCACTTCATGCTTCCTGCTGCTGACCAACTTTATGGAGATGCAGATTTCATTTTCCAACAGGACTTGGCACCTGCACACAGTGCCAAAACTACCAGTACCTGGTTTAAGGACCATGGTATCACTGTTCTTAACTGACCAAAAAACTATCCTGACCTTAACCCCACAGACAATCTATAGAGTATTGTGAAGAGGAAGATGTGATACACCAGACCCAACAATTCAGAAGAGCTGAAGGTCACTATCAGAGCAACCTGGACTCTCATAACACCTGAGCAGTGACACAGACTGATCCACTCCATGCCATGCAGCATTGCTGCAGTAATCCAGGTAAAAGGAGCGACAACTTAGTATTGATGCTGTACATATTCATACTTTTCAGTGGGCCAACATTTCTAAAAATCCTTTTTTAATTGATCTTAAGTAATATTCTAATTTTCTGAGATACTGAATTTGGGATTTTCATTAGTTGACAGTTCTAATAATAATAATATAATAATAATAATAATAATAATAATAATAATAATAATAATAATAAACATTAAAATAAATAAACATTAGAAATATATCAGTATGTGTGTAATGAATTAATATAATATATAACTTTCACTTTTTGAATGGAATTACTGAAAGAAATCAACTTTGTCATGATATTCTGATTTTATGACCAGCACCTGTATGTATTTTGAATGAATCTCAGCTACTACCACACCAAACTTTAGCTTAGTATTTGTTAAATTGAGTGTTTTAGCTATTTATGTGATACTTTTCTTTTTAACTTTTGTTGACTCCAAAGTTGATAAGTTGTTGATTTACATCCAATAATTGAAAATTTCATCAAAACTTATTCAACACTTCATGAGATGTTTTTCTAACAGAGAAATACAGTAAACAAAAAGACAAAAATAAATTAACACCTGCTTTTGTATTTTGATGAAGGGGATGACTATTTCATCACTGTAGCTTATTTCCTGATGCATGCTCAATAATACGCTGGTGAAGATTCTCAGTCGTCCAGGACATGATAAAATTAAAAAAAAGGCGTTCAATACAAGATCAACTGGACTTTATTTGTTACAGTCTTCTGTAATAAATAAAGTCCAGTTGTTTCTGTATTGAACGCCCTTTTTTATGCTCAATAATCCAGGTAGAAAAGTTAAATCAGGCCTCTGGACGAGTTAAAAACAAATTTTTTTAAACAAAAATTTTAGAACAAAATTGTTTTTAATAAAAAAAATAAAATAAAAACTTTTTTAGACACTGTAGCTTATGATACAATAAAATTTCATAACTGATATGAGGTGATAAGAGGTTAAAATTTTGATTAAAAAAAGAAAAGTGCTCCTCACCGGAGAATCTCAGGCCCAACAAACATGAGAATGTCCTGGATGATCTTATAGAGGCAGGAGATGAGAAAGTAGGGACCGAAGGTGAGACACAGGGCCCAAAACAAGGAGGGCTCTTTTGTTTTCCTGGAAGACTTGATCAAGATTTCAGCTTCTTCCACAGCATCAGCTTCTTTTCTCTCACTGTGGGGTGTCGGTCTCGGGGAGTATATGGTTTTATGTTCTGACCTGGAAAATAAAGAAGGGGGGGGGGTGGATAAAAAGAACATTTTGAAGGCAAATGTTTTCAGGGTTATCAGAAATGATGCATGTAAGATCTGACCTCTGTAATATCACATGTGGAGTTCCTCAAGGCTCTGTACTTGGACAAAAGCTATTTATTTTATATGTGAATGACTTGGTAAATGTGTCAGGGCTCCTTAAATGTGTACTTTTTGCAGATGATACCACATTTTTTTGTTTGGGTAAAGAAGATATAGAAAAGATGTTGGAGTTGATAAAGACAGAATTAGTCAAAATACAAACTTGGTTTAAACTCATTAAAACTAAATACATGATAAAACTAATTACATGATATTCAGTGATAAAAAGAAAACTGTTGATGTTCCATTTAAAATTGAGGGTGTTGAGATTTGTAGAGTGAGCGAGGTGAAGTTTTTGGGTGTTATTATTGATGACAAACTTTGAGCTTTTCGTTAACGAAAAGTGCGTTATAAATTAAATTCATTATTATTATTATTAAACTGACATGGAAACAACACAAATTCTGTAAGAATAAAAATAACTAAATCGATTGCAGTACTGTACAAAGTCAGAGACCTATTGAATGATAAAGCTCTGTATTTGTTGTATAACACAATCATTGTTCCACACTTAATCTATTGTATTGATGTTTGGGGGAATGCGTGTAAAACAATCACAAAGCCTATTTTTGTATTACAGAAAAGAGCTGTAAGAATTATCACTAGAAAACATTACTGTCATCCATCAAGTACATTATTTTATCAACTGAAGTTATTGAAGTTCCATGATTTGGTAGACTATAATATTTTATCAGTTATGTATAGGGCTCAAAATAATGCATTACCTTTAAATATCCAAATGCATTTTGTTAAAAGACAAAGTTGTTATAATCTTAAGGGGACAGAGATGTTTGTAAAACCACAATTCAGAACTAGTTTGAAGGGACGTTCTACCTCAATCCAGGGAATTAGATTATGGAATGGCTTGGAGAATGTAGTTAAAAATGCCAAGTCAATGTTTACATTTAAGAAAATGATCAAAACGAATGTGTTAAAAAATATATATATGAAGTAGCGTAATGTGTATTGTATTAGTTAGAAAATTAGAAAGAGTTAGTCATTTTGTACTGTTACTGGAAGATTATTATTGTTTGAACTGATTGTTTGAAAAAAGGGGCAGATATAATAAGATTTTTTTCTTCTTTCTGTTACCTTTCATTTTTTATATTTTGTATGTTATCGTTTATGGGATTGTTTTGTATTGTTTTTTTTTTATGAACAAATTTTTTTTT